>PPHD01018346.1:0-14592 GCA_002909625.1 Bambusicola thoracicus
TTTTTTTTGTGATCTCCTAAAAGATGTAAAGCGGTACATTAGATCTTAAAATATACTGATGAGTTTTCTCCCAAAATCTACAGTCCACATTATTATTGATTGAAGCACTAACTGATAGTTCTATTACATTCCTGTAAGATTATATTCAGAACTACAATCCTATATCCAACAATTTCTTCGATCCTCTTTAGTTATTTTAAGAATATTACTTTCAGGAAGCCACTGAATTTCATTTCTTGTTAACTACTAGTTTTAATGACTAGTGTATATTCAAACAGCAAGGAATTCTATGTATATAATGTTGTTTTTTAAATATATATGTTTGCATACAATTTTATAAATTCTTTAACAAGCATTTAGGTTATTTAATATAACAAAAAAGTAGTGAGTTACAACAGAATAACTTACAAAGTTACAATTTACTCTCAAAAATTAAAGGGACTATTTTTGTTCTGTGTCTATATATGAACTGATGTTTGTTTGGTTGTTGTTTTTTTTCGTCAAATCTAGTTTACTGACAGCGATGCACACATATGCTGGTATAATGATTGTCAGTAATTTATTTTTGTTCAAAACTTTTGTTAAATGGCACAAAAAAAGACTTCTTTAAACAACAATGACAAAAATCCCACAATTTCATACACTGAATGCTTGTAATTAAATATTTAGAGGAAGTGTTTAGTGGAATAATTTGTCAGTCAGAGCACTCTGTAGTGTTAAGAGATGGAAAAATGACCCAAATATATGGCCAATTATAATAAAATATGTAAAGGCTTCTAGAAAAATGAGATCCAAAGATTTAAGACAGTCATAAACCTAAGCACACAGAAGTCCTTGCCTATACAGTACTGATGAAAAACAAAATTATTTCTTCAAAGTGGTCTGTGACCATGGCACGGCAAAGTGATAAATCTGTATCTAGAGGACTTGGCAGTATATGAAAAAGTTCAATAGTCACATGAAATGTAGGGCTGAGTCTATCTAATCTCTTTTTGCAGCTTCAAGTTACTTAATATTCTTCAGGTACATAACATACTGAACTGTATGTGTTCTGGTTAACCTAACAGATCTGCTGACTCACATCTGACCCATGTTTAGTGTATTGTTCAACATAGTGTTGTATCCCACAGATCTGATATAACTAGTTGTGTAATCAGAGGCAAACAAGTGTAATAACATGCTTCAGTGACGCTAGCTAAGCTAGTCTAGCTTCAATGAAGGAAGTTAACTCCAAGATAATGTGGTAGAGACGCAAAGTGGTACAACAGTAATAGTAAGTGAGCTAGAACATACAGGCTATTATAACTCAAATGACATATACAGTATAATGTTAGAGTATAACTTTTATTGCATACCCTGATGGGATAGTTCAAGCTTAAAATTCTACTTAAATCATAACAGGAATTTTTGCAGCTGAGTTTGACACAAAACTCAACTAAATTCTGAATAAAATAAAAAGGTTTATTTATTTTATTTAAATGCTACACTTTGTTATGCCAAACTTAAATGCAGTTCAACAAGCCATTCCAGTTTGTAATATATGTAGTGCTTGCACAAATGAGATCATAGGCAAAATGCCAAGAGACTTCAGAAGAACCAGGATTTCATTTGTATTGTCCCGTAATTTGCCCCTTAGCTTTGAGCACTGCTGAAATCTCTATGGGTAAAACCTTGACTTAGAAAATTTAATGGCAAATCTCCCATCTACATCAATAAATTTAAGACTTAATCCTAAAAGTTCAAGCAGAAAATGTTAAGTGACCCATCACTGAATGGCGGATGAAATCCAGCCTTTGATAGATGTTTTATTATTGGAGAATATAAGTGGGGGCTATTAGGAAAAAACAACAAAACCTCAAATAAGAGATTTTAGTAGCAGATGAGTGGGAAAAGTATTTGAATTTTCTTTTTTTCTTTATCATAGCAAATGTAATTTTTATAATAGTGTACGTTCACTTCTCCTGTAACCAGCAGTGTTCTATACAATCGTGGAAGGAAAGGTGTATTTAGAATAGTCTACGTGGCTGTATGTGAAAATGTGAAAAGAGCATAATAATGAAAAACTAAGTGTTTTTTCTTCTCGTGTAAGGTTTCTATTTGAGAGAAAGACAGATCTCCTACCATCATAAGCCAATGTTTTCTCCTGCAGACAACGGATGACTTCTGTTTTCCAATTAATTTGTAAAAAAAAATCAGTGGGTAGGCAGGTGGAATAACTTAGTGAACAGTACAAAGGCACAAAAAGGTAGTTTTAACACTGAACAAGGCCAACGACATTCAGGGGTAGCTCTGATTGGATTGGTGTAACTTCTGCTCCAGCAGAAATCACAGCAAAAGCCTCATTATTTTTAGAAAGGCAAAGATATCACATCAATCTCTGTGAAGAAAGCAGGACTAGAGTAAACTTCTCTCTTTAAAACTATCCAAGAGAATGAGACACAAATAGAACCTGGACCTTCCAGTAGATCTGCTAAATTTACACTAAATGTAAAGTAAGGGCCACGGCTCCA
This sequence comes from Bambusicola thoracicus, assembly GCA_002909625.1. Classification (NCBI taxonomy): domain Eukaryota; kingdom Metazoa; phylum Chordata; class Aves; order Galliformes; family Phasianidae; genus Bambusicola; species Bambusicola thoracicus. The sequence goes on from PPHD01018346.1 coordinate 2,511, forward strand.
GTCACGTGCATATATTTGCTGTTAGGGAGATGAAATACTTTTGGCTTTGAACAGCCTTGTAAGTTAAGCAAATATATACACTTTCAGGAGCTTCTTGTTTGCTTGACTTTTCATTGTATCTGCAGTTAACTACGGTCATCTTGCCCTGTCAGTTCAGAACATATTTCACTGTATAATGTCTTCAGTGTCTTTAAGTTAAAGTCAGTATGTATGCGACATGTGCTGACCCAGCAGATACTTTTTCAGGCACTACACACTTAGATTTGTGGTTAGCATTATTTATGCTTATTTTAGTTAATGGTGTGTATTCCAGCAGGCTTTATGACAAAAGTTTTGGTTTAATTATCTTCTTTCTTCTGCTATGTTTGTCCTTTCTCCAAGTATTTTTGATTACTTGTAGTACTAAAACAGGAATAAATGACATAACATTTGATCCCTAAATTTTTAATATTAAAATATATTTTTACTGACTTTCATTATACATTTTTATTTTCCACTTTAATAGGAAACTACACCTTGTCTCAGTTTCCAAGCAGACATTTGAGGAAATTTTGCTATTTATGTTACTTAAGCTGCCATCGGATGAGTAGAGTTCTATATTATTCAGACCATTTAATTAGCAAATAATATAATGGAAACAAAACAAAACAAAACAACAACAACAAAGAAAGAACTAAATCTTTGATGCATGTTCTGTAAAACATAGAATGTTCTACTTGTTTTCTGATATAATATCCCCTAATGGTATTAAACTTTCTAACCTTACAACCTACATTACTTATAAAACAGATGTTTAAACTTCTTGATGCACAGAAGTGTATGTAGAGTCACACTATTTTAAATCTAATTAGTGTTTAATAAGCCATTGGAAATGTTGTCATTCGGCTCTTACAAATTAATCCTGATCTCTTAACACATGCTGATATTTTGAAACAGTAATTATTCTGAAAGAAAAAAGAGGACTGAGTTATTGAGTTAGCCTGAAACAACATAAGCAGCTCCCATGATTATTTTATGTGCTTCTAACAGGGAGGTGTTAATAGAATTATAGAATCACAGAATCATTTGAGTTAGAAGGGAACAATAAAGATCATCTAGTCCAACTCCCCTGCCATGAGCAGGGACATCTACAGCTCCATCAGGTTGCTCAGAACATCGTCCAGCTGAACCTGAATGTCTCCAAGGATGGGGCATCCACTACCTCTCTAGGCAACCTGTTCCAGTTCCTTGCCTCATCACCCTTAATGTAAAAAACTTTTTCCTTATATCCAGTCTAAATTTCCCCTCTTTTAATTTGAAACCATTTCCCCTTGTCCTATCCAACAGACCCTGCCAAGTCTTTTCTTGGCAGTCAAGGAGAGTCAAGGGGAGTCAAGGCTTTTCCTTGGTCCACTGATGCAGTTACACCACCATAGGCAGCCACTAGGTTAGTCACACAAGACTTGCCCTTGGTGAAGCCATGCTTATTGTCTCATATTACCTCTCCGTCCTCCATGTGCCTTAGCATAGTTTCCAGGAGGATCTACTCAGTGATCTTCCCTGGCACAGAAGTGAGGTTGACAGGCTGGTACTTCCCTGGGTCAACTTTTCTACCTTTCTTAAAAGCAGATGTGACATTGCCTTTTTTCCAGTCACTGGGGACTTCCCTTGACTGCCATAACTTTTCAAATACCACTGAGAGAGGCTTATTGGCTATATCAGCCAATTTCCTCTGGACTTTGAGATGCATCTTGTTGGGACCCATAGATTTATGGATGTGCAGGTTCCTCAGGTGGTTGTGAACCTGATCTCTGCTTACAGTGGGAAGGACATTGCTCCTCCAGTCCCCACTTTCTGATCAGTCTGCTCAATGGTCATATGGAGAGTAGTCCCAAGTGAAGGCTGAAGCAAAAAAGTCGTTGAGTAGTTCAGCTTTCTCTCTGTCTGTTTTTACCTGCATCAGGGAGAGCATGTCTTCTGGACATACCTTTTCTGGTTGAAGGACCTGTAGAAGCCTTTCTTATCCTTCTTTGCACCCCTTTCCAAGTTCGATTCCAGTTGGGCCTTAGCCTCCTGACCCTATCCCTACACAGCCTAGAAGCATCCCCATACTCCTCCCAGGTTATTCGTCCCTGCTTCCACTGTGCATTTTCTTCTTGCTCTCCAATTTGACCAGCAGATCCCAGTTCAGCCATGCCAGTCTCTTGAGTTCCTTTCCTGACTTCCTATGCCTGAGGATGGAGAAAGCTCTTGTACCCTAAGGAAAGCATCCTTTAAGATCTGTCAGCTCAGCTCTGCTACCTCGTCCTTGAGGTCAGTTTCCCAGGAGGGTTTGCTGACTAACTCCCTGAAGAGCTGGAATTTGGCTTTCCTAAAATTTAGCATCCTGATTTTACTCTTCGTCTGTCCCATATTCCTCAGGACGGTGAACTCCACTACTGCATGATCACTACATCCCAAGCCGCTTCCAATCCCAATGTCACCAATCAGTTCACTTGTGCTGGTGAGTAACAGGCCCAGTATTACATCCCCCTGAAGATAGGGATGTCTTTACCTACCTCAAAAAGTTATCCTTGATGAAATCCAATAGCCTCCCTGATTGCCAACATCTCGTCATGCCACATTTCCAGCAGATGTCAGGGCGGTTGAAGTCTCCCAGCAGGATGAGAGCCTGCAATCATAATGCCTCCAATGGCTGGAGAAAGAAGGTTTCATCAGCAGGCTCTGCCTGAGCAGGCAGCCTGTAGCAGACAACATTCACAAGACCCCCTTTGTTGCCTCATTCTCTAACTCTCACCCATAAGCTTGTGAATTGGTCATGGTCATTCTTCAGGGACAACTCTTAACACTCTATCCCTTTCTTGATGTAGAGAGTAATGTCTCCTCCACTCCTTCCTCACCTTTCCCTTCTGAATAGCTTGTAGCCATCAATAGCCACATTCCAGTCATGGGAATCATCCCACCAGATGTCAATGACAGCAACTGTGTCATGGTTTTCTAGTAGCATGGTGCCTTCCAGCACTTTCTGTTTAATTCCCAAACTGGTCTAGAAGCACTTCAACTGGGAAGTTAGCCTTGTCACTTTCTTGATGGATAACTCCTTGACTCCTTTGAAATATTTCCCTTGAGGTTCCCTGTTGCCTTCTTTTGTTGCCTCTGTTGTCCCTGGCTAATTGTCATGTTCAGATGCTGTAGCTGATGAACTAGCGGAGATTCTAGAAAATCTTTCAAGCTCTAATTAACTTTCATGCAAAGTAGTTTCATCAGTATTAGCTGAATTAAATTGTATCTGCTCAGTACCTCACTTTCACTACAAAAAGGAATCTCTTTGGATTTCTACATGATAATAGAAAGACTATTTACAGAGGGAAAAAGGATTGAGACAATACTGACACAAGAATTGCTTAATCTTTTGGTTAATACCTAGTAGCATAGCACATAAAAAAATATTAACAGATTCTGCCACACTTACTAGGAATCAGAAAACCTCCATGGAAAGCCTGATTAGCAAAGGATTAAGACATTCTCATTTTGAACTATCAGTGTATTTCCTTACCTTCATACATATGTGAGTCCTATTTGTTCATTCCACACTATAGAAGGGATAACCTCCATCTTGGTCACACTCTGTTAGTTTTGAAGCTTCTATTTGCATGACCATGTCATGGACAGCCTGCAGGCAAAGTACTTGAGCATTCCTCATGCTAACGTGACAATAATGTTTTGGCACAATGAGTTCTGTGGTCTCTGAGAACTTTGGGCAAATTCAAAACAGCCCTCGCAAATGAGTGATATGAAATGAAGTCAAATATGACCCTGTGGGTGAACCAAGAACCCCTTTCTACAATGGCCTGTTTATACTTTTTACTCTTTTATTGTAGTCTTAACTGCTAACTTCACCACTTCACTGGATTAAAACTGCATCTAACTGACCTCTGTGTAAACTTATGTGGTAAAAGAAACAGTGAATACAATTCAGGAAGAAAAGGCACATATAATATAGTTTATATCTCTCTTTCTCACTTAGAGGTCTTTAGTGGCCTCTTCAGAAAAGCTGAGTTACTGAAATATGCAGTCTCTGTTTCTCTCCTATTCCCTCATTTCTTGAAATAAAATGCTGTTTTATCAGGAAGCAGATGTGAAGTGTTAAAAAAAGAAAACATTTTTTAAATATTTGGCCGTAGATAAAGAAGCTTCTAGTTTTTATTTCTGCTTTGAGGCACATTTAAAGAGTTTCTCTAACATCTAGATATTTGCAGAGAACCAAAATGATGCTTGTACAGACTGAACAGCTAAGATGATAAACAGAGAAGGACTCACTTTTAGGTGAATTCTTCAAGTACACCTACATCAATCCAGATTGTTTCTCATCTGTGCAGTAAGCAATGGTTTCATTTTAATTCTCAGCAGACCAGAATAACAATGTTCAGCTAAAAAAATAATTATATATTGAATAACTGAGCCATTTAAAACTCTATGGAATGCTTTTGTACAGTGTTGTCATTCTACATTATGCCAAATTTAAGCCACCATTATCCTAGGCCAATATGAAGTCACCAAGACTGTTGATCATTTACTCCATGTTAGGTGTACTGACAAGATTAGTTGGTGAAAGTCATGTGGCTGTTATCTAGGATTGCACTATCATGTAATTATCTCTAAATTAATATAAAAACCTACATAAAATGTCTTTTATGACCAATGAAATTTACTTTAAATACATGTAAATATCAGCATCTGTTTTCATTATGATTCTTATTACATTCATTCATTCATTTCAGTAGTGCTCATAAACGTAATTATTTGATGATACCCCATTCTGTTTCAAGTGAATGCTCAGTGTAGCCCTATGCCATGCAGTGCTGGAAGGTGACTAGTTTTGTCATCACATCTGTTGCTGAACCAATAAAACCTTAGGGCTCTTCCATCAGTAGTTACTATTTTCTAGGAATCACAAATGAAAACAAATTCTTTCTTACTGTAGACTGTGAACAGAAAGTGAAATAACAAGAATGCTTAATTTATCTAGATCCTAATAGAAATCCTGACATAGAGTTTGGAGCCCTGCTTTCAAATTCAGTATTGGTTTGGAGGATAGCAGATGTTTGCACCTTAGTAAGAACTCTGTTTCCCATAATATACTCTGCTTTGGGATCATATGTATTACCAACTTCCCCCTCTGAACACCTGATACAGTTAAGGACTTCCATGATACAGTTAAGGATGACTTCTACATGAGGCTCAATGTAAACTGAAAATTGTTATAAAGGCAGCTGCAGTTGTTTTTTATTGCTATATTTTTGAAAATTAAGATGGAAAAGTGGGGATGTGATAGCAGAAAGAAGAGATGCTTGCAAAGAAAGAAGTAGATTCTACTTAATGCAATATAATAGCTGAAACTGCTAAATGAAATATTAAGGTAAGGACCGTCAGCCTAAAATAATGTTACCAAACACTCAGTAAGGCTCAGTGTCTAAAAAGGAGAAAGTATTTGTCAAAGAGTTAAAACAAGATTTGTCAGGGAAACTAAGAGGTTTTGGTACTTCTTGAAGTCTGAGACAGTCCTCTTCATTCCCTCTAATAACTATTCTTCGTTGTTTCATAAAAGGACTCCTTTTGCCTTTTGGAAAACAAACAGACAAACAAACAAACAACAGAAAAAAACAACCTAGAAGGCTTTTATTGATTCCAGATCTTTAATGAGGAAATGCAAAATTAATCAGAATCAACTGTTTGCAGAAAAAAAGCATAAGCTTACTCAGGTAAGTGTGATTTTGCAAGTCTTTGCAGAGTAGCGGAGACGTTATTTATGGCATTCCTTAAAGGTCAGTCTTGAAATTAATCTGGGTTAATATTTTGTTCAAAGGGAGATCTACAAAAAGATATGAGTGCTGATGACATTTTTGATAGTAAGAGATTTGGGAAGCATCATCCATATAGTGAAAAATGAGAATATTCATATGAATAACTAGATGAATGTGATGACTGCAAAAATAGAAACAAGGTGAACTTAATCAGATCAACGCTCAGTACCATGAGGTTGAGGGGTAACAAATATACTTTCCAGTATAATAGAGGGACTTACAACTAGAAGCAGCTGCAGCAAAGAAAAATTTGTATGTACTCACTGATGAAAGCATGACGATGATCCCACTGTAACTCACCAACAGAAAGATACAATGCTATAATATACAAAGGGAGTCTTTCCTAGTAAGAAAATAAATTGGGGAAATGATGTTGCTATTGTACGAATTGCTGATGTTTTCACATCTTAAATACTCTATGCAATTCTCACCAGTCCTATAGACAGAAATCAAAATGAAACAAATTCATAATAGCTTCAAGAGAACACTGAAGAACCTATCCAACATCTATGCTTGCACTTCATTTACTGGACTTAGACAGCATACTAAAACAAAAGCTAATTTCATTTATCCAGTAATATAGCAAGGTTGAGAAGCATATGTCCTAAATTTTCATCAGAAAGCTCCTGTCAAAAGAATGACATCTGGTATACCTTTACAGCAAAAGTAGAGGCAAAGTCCCCTAGTGACTTGTAAGACAGAAGTTGATCCATTTATGAAAAGGATGATTATGTGTCAGGGCTGTGTGTAAAAGCAAAGACTTGGATTCAGTGACCCTGGTCTCTCCTAGTCCCATGTTCCTATAAATCATAACTCCTGTAATCCTAAATAACTCATGCTCACAGTGGGTAGTGTCTCTGGAAGCATACAAAGCTGCTTATGTGACAGAGGTAGCCACAGTCAGAAAATGAAACCCAGAGTTAGGATTTTGTTGAAAAGCTCTGTTAACAATATTGAGCATTAACCTCTTAACAACCTTCTTTTATGAGGTACATCCCCAGTCTGAAGGATAATATATATACCTTCATCCATTACATTCACCTGCTCAGTCTTCTTTCTGCAGATAAGCAGAATTGTGAGCGAGGTTACAAAACATTCTGAGCTTCTTGAACTGGTAATTGTTTGCATCCCTGTGGGAATCATCTTTAAGGCTCTGGTCTTGACAGTTTGAAAGGTACAGAGTGTATTGCAATTTGATAAGCATTTTAAAAGTGAACATTGTTCCACTACTGTAGGTAGTTGTTCCATTTATCTAGAATGATCTGCATGTATCTCTGGATTGATAGATGGCAAGTCATGGCTGTTAATTGATTTGGGGAAAAAAAAAATATTTCTTAAAAGGAACTAAAGGTAAATAATAAAAATAATAATTATGTATAAAAATGTTTTCTTCAGCACACTTCCATTGGCTAGGGAAATAGGAAAAGCTTCTTCAATTCAGTCCTAGGATACACAGTTCATAAGCAGCATTCACTGTCTGTCTGTTCCCAAACAATTATATTCTGTAATTAACCTACAGCTTATTTAACAGAGCTTAGCAAATAATTCTCAATGCATAATTTATTTGTTGAATTTAATCTTTTTTTTTTTTCTTTCACAAATTGTATCAGAATGAACTGGGAAACATATTTATTTATTTTTTTATTCTAACATTGACAAATATCTTTTGTAAATTAATGTTGGATTCTAGTTAGTATTATTTAAGTTCAGGTTATTAGCACTTATAATTTAGGTATCTACTTTAGCCAGGTTATTTGTTGTTAATAAACTAAAACACTATGTATTACCATCTTTGCATCCAGCTGTAATATTCACAGTTCACAATATGTCCTGTCCTAAGACACTAATTTAGTGAGCAGGAGAAAAGTCACAGTAGCTAACCTAGAAATCTTAACATTTCACAGGCAAGTAATTTGAAATTTAAGCTGAAAAATTGTGACTAAGTGGAATAGTAACATACACTACTTATATATGCATGTATTCTTGGAAAGCAGGTGTGGAATTATCAACATGACAGAAATTAAACTTGTTTTTCTTTTAAAGTGGTCAAGAATCTGAAGAATTGTTTTACTCCTCACATCACTAATGCACTGTACTGCTGGATCCTGTATTGGGTTCAGGTGGAGAGGTTTTGGTAGTCAGGTGCTGCAGGGTGGCCTTTGCTCCCCATTTGATTGGAGATGGAAGATCTCTGTAGTATGAGTCATAGGATTTCCTGGCCTATAGTGTTTCTCAGTTCTTTCTAATGTAATGCCCTTACCCTGGAAAAAAAATTCAATCTGTAAAACCCTTAACTGCAGTGATTGCTAATTATACAGCTCCCGTGATATAACTAAATATGTTTGGGTTTGCCTGTCAAAAGCTTTTTCCTTGCAGGAGAGGGACTACTGGATGTCCAGAGTTCCAGGAGAAGGACCCCACCATGTGTCTACAGAACAACTTAAATATAATACGTTGTAGGAGCCTAATTCTGCCACATACTCTACACACAATGTCACATTTAAGAAAAAATATCATAGTTCGCCAATTCCAAATCTCTGCAGTTCCAGTTCAAGCATTTTTATATGTGCATGCTTCCTAGGACTATGCTAGCAGAAAGTACTGTTTCCAAAAACAAAAACTAAAATGCTACTTGGCATTTATATATTACTTCAGGGTTGTTTTCAACACAGATTTTGTTGCAGACAGTTCTACATTACAGAAGTGTATAATATCCAAACTTCATTTGGCTAATACTACAGATACATAAATAACAACAACAGTAATGTAATAATTGTAACAATAATGAAGATAGAATCATAGAATATCCGCAGATATATCTGAAATCTAGACTCATCAAGGCTTTGCTAGTTGTTTTCTCGGTACCTCCCTGTTATGCACTGATCATGAACAAATAGAAATCATCTTTGGAAAATGGCCTTCTCTCAATTAGTATCAGTTTTAGATGTTGTATGGGAACTGTTGGATCACAGCCTGAACCTCTGATTAACCACCTGAGGCGAGCGCTGAGTCAGCTGCAGGGGCACAGGTGAAGGCAATCTCACCTGAGTGACTGGAAGGGGCGGACCCACGCTCCAGCCCTCCTAGACCTCATTTAAGGGCTGACTCCCCAGGAGGAAGGATCTTTATCTGGAGATCCTCCCTTTGGGAACCTTCCTGCAAGGCTAGGATATGGGTAAGATCTTTATTTTGCTTTTACTTTGTAACAACACAATTTTCCTGATCCAATGCTGTTTGCTTTAGCCATACAGATGCTATGAACCAATCCACTCCAAATAATTTCTAGTAAATAGTCAGGAAACATCAAGTTTTATTATGCAACCACCCAGAGATAGCTGCGTTCCCTGCATATTCCTGGTAGCCTCACAACCAGCTGATTATTGTGAGATTAGTTGGGTGCATTTTTTTCTCTATTCTCCTCTGCTGGTAGGCATCCTCCTGCTTTAAGTAAAGGTGGTGATCTTTTTCACTTACCTAGAGGTATGTTCCTCCTCAGGTGTAGAAGCAGTATTGTTAGCAGCTAAATGATTAATTTTGCCTCAAGCACGACTGAGATTCATGCACTAACATTATCCACAGGGTTCAATGCACTATGCATTCCTATGGCCCAGACTCTCTCGAGTGTGTCTTACCTTGTGGTAAATGATGGTGATGTTTTATCCAGCAGCCCTGTGATTTGGGAACTCATTAACAATTCACTCCTTTCTATTGTAGCTATTCTTCCACCTTACTGAGGAATATGGTCCCTGCCAATCTGTCAGTAAGTAAACCTTCGGAGCCCACTTAGTTCTGTCCCATGATTATGGATTAAAATGTTATAATTAAAATAGTTTAAAACAATCATTTAACTGTAATAGAGTCAGATTTCCATAAGAAAATGACTTGATGCCATGTCTCTTACTGATGGTTAGACATGTTTACTATCAAACTACTTAATAAATAATTTAATTTCCCTGCTGTTTCTAGTGAAGATGGAGAGAGGCAGGCATTGAGATCTACAGAGAGGAAAACTGTGTAACAGCATCTGAGGTAAACGCTCTTTTGCAGCTTAACGTAATGCCCCTATGCTCTTGAAGATTTTTGATGTATCCCTCAATCTAGCTTTCCCTCTCCTCATTTAACTGGCTCTCTGTTCAGTGACCCCATTTTAGACTTGCACATCTTCCCCTTTCTTATGCAGGGGAATGTAATGTAGGTCCAAAGCCTGGGTTCACAGCTTGATGTTTTAAAGATGCAATGTTCTGTACTGAACTCCTCAGCTTTTGGCAGAACTAGCGCAGTGGCTTTGTTTTGTGTCTGTATTATTAGTCCACAGCAGTGTTCAGCACAGTGTTTTCCCAGACCTGGGTTTTTACATTGCTTTTAGAAATGCACTTTGCAGTAGGTGGCTAGTACTAAATGTGTACCCCAGTCCAAGCTCACATCCAAAGTCACTTCAGGGACAATAAAATGCCACCACAGGAATACTGCACTACTTTCTTCATCTCAGAGCCCTAATGAGTTATGTTTTGCGTGTTGTCATACATGATGTACTAAAGTGTAGTCATTTCCAACATCTGACATGTAGCTACAAGCCATAGAAGCTGCCAGGTTAACAACAAAAATCCCCAACATACAGGATGAGAAAACAGGAGACAGTGAGAGAATTTGAAATATAAGTGAAGTAATTCAAATATGTTTAAGTATTTTTGCCAAAGCAAGGTCCTATGAATTTGAAATCTTACTAGACATCAGAATTTTTGACATCCTTTGGAAATTACATGTAAGAGATCAAAGCCAATCTTACTGAAATTAATTTAAAATCTGTATGTAAATGTAAAACAAAATAATGGTATGTTAATTAATAGTATTATGTTAAATTACATTTATGTGTTTTTAGGTACCCATTTCCAAAAGAGAAATAAATATATAGAACCAACTATTTTCCTGATAGTGAAACTTTAAAAAAAAAAAAAAGCATTATAAAAAATAATGCACTCTATTAAGGAAAATAAAAGTGATGGGATGTTACTGGTAGGGTTGTTTATATTCTTTAGAATTTAATTGTAAACTCTTAAGAGCGGGCAGTAGCTGAAGACATTCAGAGCTAATTTGCCTTCCCTCCTTTCTCCATATCTATTTGTTTAGGACTGGAACTCAGTATACTGTTGCTTTTCCTAAGGAAACATGACTAATCAGAGAAAGAATGAGTACCCAGTTATAATGTTTTGTGTACCACTTTCACATGTAAAAATGTGTCTAGTCACAGTAGCAGACCTTTCAGTTTGGATAATGTGGTATGTGACACATTAAATGAATTTTTGTATCTACTGCTATTGACTTAATTAATATTGAGTTACTCCCTATGGTAAGATAAGTTGGTTAGATTTTGTTGCCATGAAGCATTTAATTTATGTTTAATTAAATTTAATTATCATCCACATAAAGTTGATTAATCATTTGATGTCATCGTTTGATCCTAAGCTGGGAGTAATGGAAAGGGAAAAAAGTCAATTTCTCTTTCATATGACTTCCCGAATCAGGAATCATCTGCTTTAAAAACTTCCAAAATGAGTCAGTTTTTAGTCTTGTTTTAATATGCTATATATAATTTTATTTCTTACAAAAGTTTAATGCTGACTCCTTTATGTGGAATCATCTGGACAATAGGTCATGCATCATTTTTTTTTCTTGAGTATTTCCGTTCTAAGGTGCATTTTTGTTGGTATGACAAGGTCTCTAAACCACAACAGCACTTTAATATGGCTGAAAACAAAAACTGGTGATGTTTTATACCTAGATATTGACGTTAGGGTCATCTTCATCTCAGTCTACATTCATCAGGAAAAAACACTAAAATATATGACACTGTAGAATGTATTGACTGCATTCTTAGTAACAGCAGCCATTGTATCAGCCAATTTTATGAATCCTTTCATCTACCATACCTGACAGAATCAAAAGAAGTTTGAAAATCTGGATTTATATCTCTAACAGTAAAATCCTACTTGCGGAAGTTCAGTACTACAGCCTGGAGAATTTGTTGCCTTTTGATTTAAAGCAGAGGTTTTAAAAGTATATTGACATTTATGAAAGCTTTGAAAATTCAGTTTGCAGAGATACACTGGAATCATGCGTGTGTGATTTATGATTTTTTTTTTTTCTTCAGCAAGTTCATCCATACACTGTATTGGGGGTTTTGAAAAGCTGTTAATGTTAATGCTGGGAAGAATTAGGCAGATACCTTAAATTTAAATTAT
>PPHD01018347.1:3140-14592 GCA_002909625.1 Bambusicola thoracicus
TTTTTTTCTGTGAACAGCTAAAATTTGTGTTTTCATTCATGTTGCTACCCTCCCCCAGACACCTCTGTGGTATACACACATTTGGAATGGGAGCAATAGGTTGGGATAAGAGGAACACTTGAAATGAATATATTTGTATGGTTCTGAGAAAGGGATGAGAATCAGCCCACACACAATTAACAGGCTGTTAAGCTGCTTCATTACCAGTATATCCAACCAGAAGGAGTATAAATGGGCTCTTCTATACATGCACTGATAGAGGAAAATATTCACAGCTGTTATGTGAATTCAGTAGTGCCAGAAAACACACTGCTGAGTATATTCTTATTATGTAAGTATATGTATGTTACAGATTAAAGTTTTCACCTGCATGGATTTGGGAATTTGCCCCTTTTACAGCAAGGATATATCATCAGGGCTGCTTTTCAGCTGCACATGAGCAACAGAGACAACAGCTGAGAGGCATTTAACAGCTACCTTGTTAAGTTCACTGAGCTGCACCTGTGTGCTGTGAAGTTCTTTGCATGGTCTCCACCAGGTAAATACTTGTAAGTTTGAATTCTAAGATAGTATCCTTGAATTGTGTTTACTTTCACTGAAATAAATGTAAATAGTGATACTTTTAGCATGGGAATTGGTGTCTGCCAAACTGGGTCCATAACTTCATAAGGCTTTAAAACAGCACAAAAAAGCTGACTGGTTATAAAACTAGAATATTAAAAGAAGGAAAGGAAATGAGGTGTTAATATTTAAATCCATTGCATAGTCACAGTTAGATGTTCAGCTCTGCGTTTCCCCTGTGTTAGGTGTGGCTTAGCAGCAGCACTGTTTTTTTGGTCACCATAAAGTATATTTCAACCCAACAGTGATATTGAATTACAAACTAAAAATCTATTTAAACAAATAAATAAAAAAAAACTATAACTTGCAACATTTGCCCTCTAAAAATTATTAGAAATTTATTAGTGCTGGTAATAGAAAAAAATAATAGCGTAATCAGAGTATTTTAGAGGCTTTTTAGTTATTTCTGCTTTAAGATAAATTTGAGTTTGACAGCGTCTCTAAAAATGTTCATGGCCCCTAACGTTACAGATTCTCCTACTGCTGCCACCCAGAAGAAATGCCTTAGAGCAGCATTTCTATGGTAGCTGAACCAGATGGTGTTTTACCATTGCAGAGTCTCACCTGTGAAACAGAAGAGAGCTAGAGAGGAAAAACTGCCCATCTTGAATTGTAGTTAATGCCCAGGAAATAGTCCTATAGTCATTTATCCAGCCGTTTTCTATAGAAAGCACAGGACTTTCTATTTTGTGTATCATCCTAGATACACTTTCTCAAAAACAAAGGAATTCAGCTTTGAAATCTCATACAAGATAGGGCCTAAAATGCAAAGTGCTTCCAGCCAACGATATCCACTAAAGAAATCGTGTGCTAAATTACACCTTTTGTTACATGTAAACTTTGGCACCGGTGGCTGAATTTGTACACCGCAACGTCCACAAATGCAATTAATTAGAAACAGGTGATGATTTTTGTTTTGAGGATTTCAAAGCTAAGACACACGTTGTGCTTTAGGAAGTACACGTGTAACTTCCCAGGTTTGAAAATCAGAAAAGGAGGAGGAGGAGGCAGCGGCCCCCACTGAAGCCCCCAGGCGCGCTCGCCAGAATCACGCAGAACTGAAAGCAGGTAGAGGCACTTCCTGCAGGCAGCACCGCAGAAGGGAGTTTTCCTCTGATCTCCCTCAAAAACCAATCAGGCCAGATCAGCCGGGCGTTCATTCTCCCTCTGTCCCTCCTACACCTTTCCCAAAGACCCAATGGCCTCGTCCCTCTGGGAGACTGACTAGAGTCACATGAGCCGCACCGAGGGCAGGTAACTCAGGAGAGGTGAAGGGGGGGGAAAAAAAAAAAAAAGCCCAAGCTCAGGCTGGGCTTCTGCCATGATGTCAGAGGAAAAGAAACTCACAGCTTGCTAATTTCACCTCCCAGTCGGCCCCGGGAAAGAGATCACCGGGAACAGGTAGAGATGCGATTTTTCTCCGCTTTCCCTTTTTCTGGTCTTCAAAGACCTAACTTCTGACCAGCTCTTTCTCTTCTCTTAATACCTTGACTCCTCATCTCTCCTTTCCCCTTTGATCACTCGGAGGTAGGGGGTGAACCTTTGCGGGGTTTTGTTGTTCCTTTTTTGTCCGTTTGCGTGTCTTTCTTTTACTTTTTTTTTTCTCCTTTTTTTTGACCTCTGCTTTTGATTGTAGTTGTTTCCCCCTGTGGTCATGACGGCTTCGCACAGTGACTCTTTGGTGGTGTTGTTTGGGGCAACAGCTGGTGCATATGGGGCTAAACTGGGTTCGGATGAGAGGGAACTAATTCTCTTGGTGTGGCAAGTTGTGGATCTCCCCAGCAAGAAGGTATGGCTTCGACACCCGGCGACGGCGCGTTGCGGGCGGCTGCTCGCGGCCGTTTGTTCATTTCACAAATGCACCCCGGGGAGGGCTGTCCGACCCCTTCGCTCACCGCGTTACTCCTTCACAAAGCCCTTCCGTCCTTGTCGGGTTTGGCCCGTTTTAAGGGAAGAGGTAACTTTTAAGGAAAGCTAGGCCGCTTCCCACCACCCCCCGCCCCGTCCTTCCCGAACCGTCGGTGGTTCCCACTTCAGGGACGTCTTCCGCAGCCTTAAAAACACAAAGCTGCGCTGTAGCTCCGAGCGTGCATGCTGCCCTGGGAGCTGTCGGCGTAACTGCGGGCCCGGGGCGGCCTGCGACGGGAGGCTTTTGTTGTTTTTAACCGACGTTTGGCTAACGCTTAAGAGAACCTTAAATTCCTTCAATTTTTATGCTAATCTAAAAGCATAGTCCAGTTTTCCTCCCCCCCTTACCCCCCCCAAAAAAAAGAAAAAGCCCTATTATGAATAGGAATCCCTAGAGATAAAGGGCTTTGATAAAATGAACGCGTTTGCTTTGATAAAACGATCCATTTTGTGAAGAGATTTGGGAAGCTGCCTTAACACTAGGTGATTTTCCCCTCACGTTGAGCAACTCCCTCTAAAACGAGCTCTGAGTGCAAGCAGCGTGCCGTGAAGGCCAACTTTGGTGCCCGGAGCAGAGAGCGTGGCTCTCCCGGGTGGGAGGGGAAGAAACCCAGGCGAAAGGTTTCGATTTGTGAAATCGACAAATGCTTTTTCTCACTGTAATCCTTACAGGGGCAGTGATACTGCACCTTTCTGATTTTTTCTGCAGTCTGAAAGCATTGTTACAAAGAGCTCGTTCGTTTGCTCCTCACTTCTGTCCCACGTTTCTTAAATGTTTTTAGGTAGGGACGCTACACAAATCCTTGGTGAAAGCAGACAATTTGGAGTTAAGTGACCAATGTCGTGAAGTGAGTGGTTTAACAGCAGAGGGACTGGGCAAAGCTGAACCTCTGGACCGGGTTCTTCAACAGGTGAGGTGCTGCTGTTTGGAGCGGGTAAAATCTGGGTGACAACACCCAACTATTTGGTAAAAGAAATACTTTAACTGTCTTTCACTTTGAAGCCATTACCAAGTTGTTGTGCTTATGATAAAGTTAACCTAAACATGATCTGAAAAACTTGAATCGGGAGCCCTGTAATTCTGAAAGAGTTGTGTTCAATGCCAGCTGATTCTCAGAAGCTCTAGTTCTGATTATTTCGATAGGCACACCTGTGTTCCAAATTTCTCTTGCCCAAGACTTCTTTTTTTTTAAACAGAATGATAATAGCATTACTGCTTGAACTTTTGAAATGCACGTGGCGTGTTTTAATCTATGGGTTCATTGCTGTAAGGTGACTCTTCTCTCAATTGTTATTCTTCAGACTGGATGAGTTCTTCAAAAACTATCTTACATAAAACAGCAGCTTTTTGTTCTCTATCAGTCTTCCTGATGAGTTTAATTACTGATTGATTGTTTCTTCAGTTTCTCTATTTGGCTTTTATCAGGCTAACTTATATCACACTAATCTGTGAATTTGTGTGATCCTTTCACTTCTAGAGGCCATAAATTGCTTAAAAACTTTTAATATGAATACTGCAGAGTTAGTTCCTGAAATTTTACTTTCTTTCCCTTTTATACATACAAAATGTGCTCGAGTGGAAAAGTACAATAGTGCATTTTTGTGGAACATATAAGACTGACTTTCCACACCTTGTCTGAGTCACTTGTAGGTGTGTTTCAGCAAGAAACTTGCTTAGGCAGTAGAACAGGTTCGTGCTGCTGTAAGTTCTGGTGACACAGAGATAGCTTGGCAGACTGACTCCTAACTCTCTTTGATATGGAACGGCTAACATTTCACTCTGGAGTGGGTATCTTTAAAGACAGAAATATGTAACTGCAGCATGTCTTAGAACTTCTTGACATCAGCCATGAATGCCATTTATTATATGTTTTGCTAGATCCTAAGACTGAGAGGTGTGATTAAAAAAATTTTTTTTTAAGCTTCAAAATAACCCCTGAGAAAATGCACAGCTGCAGGTTTGGTCTTGCCCCACATCTTGCACTAAAGACATCTGGAACAGCTTAGCCTAGTACACTCTGTTTACCTTTATAACAGACACACTTTAATTATGCTCAGTACTTTATGAGAGATTGTATCTTATTGCTGTAAATTACAGTGTAGGTGGGTCTGCTTTAGCAAATAAAAGGAAATACTAGCTTTGTGTGTAGGTGTGGTAGAGACTCTTGAAAAACAACAATTTTATCCCTTTTGTTTGACCTATCTGTGCAACTAGTGATTTTGCTGTTAATTGTTGGACGCCAGTTGTGATACAGCCAGTTCTGTTTTGGGTCTCCTAGAACACCCTGCACCTCAGCTTGTGTCCCTGCCCCTCCCTACTTCCTGTCTCTGTGGAATTTTATGGATAATCAGTTCATCCTTTCACCCGCAATTGTAGCGAAAGGTAGAATTCCATATTTTTGAACAGAAAATCCTTTTCTGCATTTGTTTTTTTTAAGACAAGTCCATTAAATGACTTAACTGCATTGTGTATTTTAAGGATGTTTCAGGTGTTTATTGTTACATGTAGGTTTTTTTTTTTTTCCCTCATTTAAGTATTTTGATTAGCAAAAGCACAGGTAGGTAAAGTGATTGTTTGAAAAGGAGGAGGAAAAGGAAGTAAGCTTGTACCTTGATTTGAGATAATGCTATAGAGTATGCGAAATTAGCTTTCCACACCCTGCTTGGGTTGTGGTAGAGAATCTGATGATGCAGCTGCAAATTGCTCACTTGAAAGCTCAGCCTTACAAATAGAAGTTTCAGTGCCTGCTTCTAGCTTTTGCCTTGGGTTCTCAGCCTCTGCATGTAGAGGGAAGTGAGAATCTCCAAGCATAAAGCCATTGTAACTTCTGTCTGTACATCAGAGATATCTTCCAATCTCAACCATTCTTTGATTCTGGTTTGGCAATTCATAACCGATAAACAGTAGATGAACTTCTGTGGGCCTGGAGTTTTTCCACTGACTGTGGAAGACCTGTTAATTTTTAGTTCACTTTCTAGGAATGATAGAGTCTACCAGTAGCATATAGTCTGTGTTTAAGTCTGTACTCTCCAACAAAGCACTTCCACAAATGTTGCATCATTTCAGTTGTATTTCATATTCTTGCAGCATTGCATCTTACACAACTTATTACTTGGATTTGTCTTCAGTATTCCGTAATAGCTGTTTTCCCCGAAATATTTTTTGCTGTGTAATTTTACAAAGGGACATTCTGAATCACAATGCCCCTTAAATAAGGTTCATACTGCACTCTGTGTGTACATTTTGCTGCAAGGTTTCAAATATTGTTTTTGTCCAAGGTCACAAATGTTTGATTCCACACGTGCTAGTACATTTATGGGATCCAGCAGTATGTTCTAGCAGGTGATATGCAATGTTTAGATAGCTGTTTTGACTGGGGAAGAGGGAATCCTCATAACATACAAGTATTAGGGTAATAGTTTCACCTTGGAAGCAGTCCGCTTGATGTATTTAGTTCAATGTGAAAGTTGTAACTTGGCTCTGTTTTTCAGCCACAAACGGTGAACACATAATTGCTGACTGAAATGTGTTGTTGTAAGTGAAGAATGCTCCTGGGTAGAAAAAAATGTGAGGGTTTTTTTTTTAAACAAAATAGGAAATCTGAAGTTCAAGTGTATATCTGGAACTATCTTGAACCTGTGATGTAAGCCTCTAAGCACATGTTACGTACAGTACTTACTGAAGGGAGCAGTGTCCTACATTGTTTCCTGCATTACTAGGACTTCCTTGTTAAATTACTTTGGTCAGATGTCAAATCATAGTGCTGACTTATTTAGGATGTGATTTAGAGTTTTCTGAATAACTGCTGGAACTTCACGGTTTCCCAGTCAAAGACTAAGGGTCTTCTTAGGGGAAGGAATGGTTTCAGAGAGCAACTTGAACACTTACAGGATTGGAAGCTTGCTTTAAAGGAGAAAAACCAAAATGAACTTTGCCTTTCTCTCATCTCCATGATTCTGTCATTAAAAAAGCTGACATCTTCAAATGCTTCTCTTATTACAGCCATGGGGACTCTTAAGTTAAAGATCGAATACGAAGTTGAAAGTGTTGTGGATTTCTTAATCCTTCCCATGCAGAAAACCTGGCTGAATCAGCATGATTTGTCTTAAGACGTATTACTTTCCTTTTGCAAGATGTTATTTGCTTGTCACCCTGACAAAGGATACAGTCTCAGAAGAGCTAACAATTTTGAAGATCTGACTGCAGTATTTAGCTGTAATTACCTTCTTACTTTGAAGGATATACATGAAAAGGGAGAGTTTCTCATGTGAGCTGGGTCTGCTTTGGGGCCCATTGAAAGCATCCAAGTTTCATCTATGCAGTGACATTTCAGCATGAAAAATTTGTCTGCAAGACTGTCCTAGTCTTGCTGATCTTTCATCACACTTTGTGCTGGATGCATTATGTTAGTGATATGTTTGATTTGGATTCTTAAACATAGAATGACCAACCTGTTCATTTTGCCCCTCTTCGTTAAACTGTGCATGAAGTAAAAATAGTGAGAGACTGTCACTTCTTCAGGTGATAACAAGGTACTAATTCTCTAAAGCCTGTTTGAATGCTTACTGATAGTTCATCTGAGCTGCAGGAACAATTTTCCAAGACGTCAAGAAATTCAGCAAGAAACAAGCTGGTTGGGTGAGCATTGGGAAGGAAATGGGGGAAGAGGTTGAAGAACCACTGAATTCCTCTAACCTGATAAACCAGTTACAACTTTTTTAAGAGAAACTTGTTCTGCAGCCTCCTCTTCACAAAATGCTAGCAGAAAGTGTTCTTGGGCTCCTTCTTTCCAGCTGTCACACCTTCATTTTGGATAAGTGATTTTTTTTGATTTTTTTTTTTTTTTTAATGCACCCCTTAGTCTTCAGACTGGAGAAAAATAGCCTGAAAACGCATGCTGACTGCCAATCTGTAGTCAAATAAATACGAACCCAAAAATACTGGATACAAAAAAGGAGATTCATATGTATATTAGTGGTAATGCTGGGTTGTTCTCCTGGATTAGAAGGTTAATTGGTATTGTTTTATTATTTGACCACCTTAAGTTTAGCTATCTCGAGAACTAAGAAGCATATAAATACTTCTGTGTTCAAAGACATTTTATTGAAACTGATTACAACCTAAATTTTATTTTTTATTTATTGGTACCATGCCTGGTCCTCCAGTCTGTGATTATTTGGTGACTATATTGGCCCAGTGTAACACTTGATAGAGTCTGTATTTTGGAGTGTCTGCTGGGTCTGAGTTTGGAAGTTTTGGAGCAGGTGTTTGGGAAACCTTTGGCAGTTGTTACTGAGCAGGTTGCTCTTTCCACAGCAAATATTTAGGGTGTAGTTTCACAAGACTTGTCTTCAGCAGTGAAGCCAGCTTCTTTCTCCCCATGTCATAATTTGCCATCCTTTTTGTTATGACAGTAAAGCTTTTTTGTGAAGCTGTGCTATGATCAGGGTCACTGAAATGAGCAAATAGGGTGGGATGATCTAAGCTGCTTTGCTGTCCAAGCTTACATCCCATGAAACTACACCCTTTGATTGCTTTCATGATCCAACATGTTTGGTGGTGATGCCAGCTTAAAGTATTTCTGCCCCCACATCATGCTCTCAAGCTGCAGTTGCACAAAAACTTTGTGCCACCTTTCACTTAGGTGGTTCTCACATGGACCTCTCTCCCCTGCATTCTGACAGTACACAGGGTTTGGGGGCTGCAAATG
Organism: Bambusicola thoracicus; assembly: GCA_002909625.1. NCBI lineage: Eukaryota > Metazoa > Chordata > Aves > Galliformes > Phasianidae > Bambusicola > Bambusicola thoracicus. The sequence goes on from PPHD01018347.1 coordinate 11,381, forward strand.
GAGCAGGACACAGTTCTGAGTTGAATACCAGCTCTGGTCTGGAGCAGCTCTGTCTGATGAGCTGTGTGGCAGATCGGTATTGGCTGCTGAGGACAGCCACAGCATCAAGGTGTGGGCAAGCACGTGGATGAAATAAGACAAATGCCTTAAGGCAGGCGAGATGCCAAGCAGTTTGTAGTGTGGCCTTGGTTTGGTGTCAGCAGAAAGTGATGAGGATTCCCTGAAAGACAGAAGGTGGTCTTCATGTTGTCAGAGCAGGTGAGACACAAAGACCTGCTTCTGGAGGATGGCTCTTTGCAGTCTTATGTGTCATTCTTACTGCGTGTTAGATTCTAATAGCTTCCTGTTTTATCTGGTAAATGTAGCTAAGCATTAGTTAAATGATTTGACACCTGATATTAGAATACTGTCAGTCTTTATGGTGGGGAAGTAAGGGTGTGGCAATGCTTCTTGTAGCTGCAGGCCTCTGCAATTTGGAGTTTTTCTGTTTAGCAATGAAAATGGATAGCGAGCTCTTGTTAAACAGCTCTAGTAATTCTGTTAGTGGTGGTCTAGGTAAACTTCTTTCTACTATTACAAATTCTCTGTGCTACTCAGCTTCCCCTAGGTTATCATTAAAGCACTAAAATCTGCTCTCTTAAACAGTTGAGAGTTAATACAAGAAACAGTCTCTGTGTTTTATATCTATAATGCACACATAGATATACATACATATATAATGTGAATGCATTTGTTATTAACAGCATATGTGTTCTGTTAGCATTTATGGAAAAAAAGAATCTAACCTTAGCCTATCTGAATGCTGCAACTTTTATCTGAATTCCTAGAATACTTGAACCGTGCTTTGTTCCTATGTTTAGGTGCATTTAACTTTAGAATGACCAGAGAATTAAATACAGGAATTTGTCTAATGCTATGTATTAGTTTCTCTGGAAGCATAAAAATGTGGTATTCCCAGTTAGATGGGCTATCTTCTTCCTTCTCTTCAAATGAAGGGAGATAGCAGTATTCATTAGAAGTGAATGATTTCACCTGAGCAGGCTTTTTGTGGTAGTGGATGCTGCTGCTTGTTCCAATGAAGTAAAACATCGATGTTAATTCCGTCACTAGGATGAGGTGGAAAAAAAAAAATTACTATGACAGTAGTGGAGAAAGGCACTTCAAGCCATTCTGAGCAGCCTGATTTTGTTCAGCGTTTAGAGCTGTATAGTTTGCAGTGTCCTTGTTGCTATAATGTCATAGCAAAATATTGGAACTTCTCTTGAAATTGTATTTCCAACTTTTAAAAAACCTCTGGATGATGGTAAAGCACAGGGTAGAAGCTTTTTAATGAAAGTATAGCTGTTGTGTAAAATAATAAAATAAAAGTATAGTATAATAAAAGTTGAGGAAGAATAAAGGACTTGGATTCTACTGTTTCAGTAATAAATAGCATGCAGTGGTTCTATCAGTCCTTACGCTTTAACGTGGAAGCAGTTTAGAAAATTCCTTGTGGATACTTCTGTTGTCTGCAAACCTTCACTGGCACTCGATCTGGCCCTTGTCACAGCTTGTAGGAGGGCTGTGCTGTTCTTGCATCGGTGTGTTGGTTTGCACAGAATTTTTATTAAAACAAAAACACGCTTAGGTTAATATGCAGCAGGTCTTGTGCAGCTGGGTGCTTCCAAATGAGGGCAACACCTCTATCAATGAGTTGCAGCACTTCTTTGCTGAGCATTTAGGTTTAAGAGTGACACCTAGATGCTGACAGGAGTTGATGTTGCTAGCAAAGCAGAATTGTGGCCAATGCTATAAAAATGCTGATTGTGATTTGATTTGTTCAGGAGTAACAACTTACATAATGTTAGCTCTCTATTGTTTTATGCTTCCCATGGTTAAAATTGGAGTTTCTGTGTCTTTCAGTTAGAAACATGAATAGAAATACTGTCTTCTCCTCACATTTGTATCTGTGACATCTCCTTAGCAAACCCTTACCATCTAAAGTTTATGAATGTGAGTGATTCCTCTATCTGTTTGGTAGTCTTTCTGGAGAAGCCAACCAGTAGGCTGAAATGGAAGTACTGCATGCAAGTGGAATTGTTACAACTGACAAGATCATAATTAGAAAAATTGAACGTCAAATAATTTTAAGATTATTAATAAAGCAACATGGAATCTAAGTGTCTGTGGATGTCTGTGGCTGGCATATTATGTGGAACTGCATGGTAAAATGTTTACTGTAACAAGCAAGTTTTAATCTAGGGCCGTTTTAGTAACCTCAAATGAGAGGGGGAACAGCTGATGCCATGTAATTTTATTCCCTGGAAGTGGGACTTCTTTGTGTACTTGTAATTCAGTAGAACAATGAAATTTGTCCATATTAAAAATCTTTAGGAAAAAATTGAAACAATGAATTGAAAACCTATGGATATGTTAATTGCATTGGTCTAAACTAACTTACTTCGCTGTTTTTTAAAATCCCTTGCTATGTTACAGCAAGTTTAGTGATTTGGTGTTGTCCTTATGTAGATATTGGTAAAAGGTCTTTTTTCTTCCCTGTTGTAAATATTCTCTCTACTGCTCTAGGAATATATTTTTCTCATAACAGTTGTTGCTTTTCATGAAGACTGCAAGGATACCATATTGTTGTTTACCTTTCTCATCAATTTTTGCCAGCTACATGCTTGTTTCAAGGAAGAAAAATATCACTACTTTGAAAGGCTATTTCATGTATGTATCCACAGTAGATACTGGATCAGAAGCCACATTTGCTTTGGAAACCTTGGCATGTTGTTCTGACAAATGTGTTGGTGTTCTTTAATCTGTTCACAACTTACTCCGGTATACTTCTGTATGGTAACCTCTGCTTTGCTTTGTAATAAGCAACTGTTTTTCTAATCTGTCCATTATTCATTAAGTCCACATGCTGTGAACTTTGTGGTTTATAAATGAAATATTACAATGAAAATTATTGGGAATTGAAATTTTAAAGTGTTCACTGTTTGTGAGAGTTTATATCTTATGAAAAGAAGAGAAAGCCATCACTTTCCCCAAACTTCAGTTTAAAAACACTTGTTTTTCCTTCCCTGCTTCTACCGTGCTTTGTAGTGCCATATAAGGTAGAGAGGGGCAAAATGCCCTGAGAAAGGGATGTTGTGTTAGTGCTAAAATATTGGAAGGAAACTAAATTCCAAGAGTAAGGAACTGTTTTTATTCTCTCTTTCAAAAACTTG
>PPHD01018348.1:0-14592 GCA_002909625.1 Bambusicola thoracicus
AGTATCTTCCGTAACTACTTTACTTACCCGTGTTGAGTAGTATTACTTATTATTATTTCAGTAATATTACCTTTATTTTACATCTGCCAAGTGCATGAAGAGGAATTTAGGACAGAAGATTCACATTTAGCTCAAACAGCTAACTGCAAACTATTAATGGTGGACAAACTCATGGTTCAAAGAACTTGTGACATCTCTGATAAAAGTCCTTTTATACCCCAAAAACATTTTGTCAAAACAAAACACAATAATAGACCCCAAAAACATTTTTTCAAAACAAAACACAATAATAGACCAAGTTTTTTGTTCCATACAGCTTATTGTTCTACATGAATTAAAAGCATTAATAATGCCATTTTTTGAAATCAGCTTTAGAGAACAGAAACCACGCCAGGTTAAAGAAAAAATGGTATTAAGCATACAAACTGAAACTGTAAATGAGCTCAAGGAATAAAAAAAAACAAAAACCTATTTTCACTATTACCAGTAAAAGACCAACAGCTTTTTCTTCTCTAATTGTTTTAATCTCCCACAAGAACAAAACACATAAGGCATTCTTCAGTCAAGTACATATCAAGTACTAACAGAAAATAAAGAATGCTTTAAGATATCTATACACAGCTACCTCACAAGTCTGTTTAAGTACAAGTAATACAAGCATTGACTTGCACAAACTTCGGATAAACAGACACCACACAAATCTCTAATACGTATTATGTTTGCTATTAGTTCTATACTCAAGCAGAAAAATAGAAGATTTGACTACGGGAAGCAGCTTTAAAACCTATCAGGTTTTACCTAGGCTGAGTAGCCTACGCAATACGTTCTAGCCCTACTCAAGAACAGGCAATATGAACTTCATGCCTGTGTAATAGCACAATCTTAAAGCCACTAGAAGCATACCAGACACAAATACTATCTGTGTTATTAGCATTCAATAATCAGCTTACATACTTTTATTATTCTTTTTATGAGCCATTTCTTCCTTTCAAAAAAACATACGCACATATGTATACTTTTCAACTCTCTGCTCTTAGAGAACAGCCTATAGTAGAACAGTTAAAATAATTCTATCACCAAAAATAACACTAATAAAAATTACAATTAATTTAAAAGTGACCAAGTCTCACTCAGACATAGACTCAAAAATCTCCCCACATATCATTAGCTAGTACTCATTTTTAGCAGAATTTACTTACTCTGAAGCACACAAAAGAGATTCACCAACACAGCTCTGCCCAAAACTCTTGCTACAACCTCCTTTGGTTTGTGTGCAGGTGTTTCCCCTTTATAGTAGAGAAGTGCAATTCCTCATTGGCTTTGCCTTGATTGCTTCAACCTGAGCTGGCCTTGTTTTTTTTTTTTCTTTTCTTTTAAGCAGCAACTTCATATTTTTTCAAATTTCAACCCTATAGTGACTAAAATGAAACAGGGAAGGAGAAAGGTACTGCAAAAGTAGTCTGAACAAGAACTGAAAAGAAAACCTATCAGGAATCTGAAAAAGAGTCTCTGTTGGAACAGTAAAGATCACGCAATGACAAAAAAGCTTGTAGGAATTTGTTGTTGGGTGTGTATATCAGACAGTCATCCTGAAATACAAATTATTTGTATAATTTTGACAGATTGCCGTATCAAATTAAGTACCAAACAGCAATAACGCAACCATCCTTTTCACCATTTCAACTAGTCATGATTAGAAAAGGCAAGCATACATTGAAATACAAAGTAAAACTTTTCTTTCAACACACAGGTGTGGGGTAAGCAGAGACTTCTGTGTGACCCCACCGACAGGAGCCAAGTACCAAGCTACCTCCTACATGGGGGCTATCACTGATACCAGGGAGGTGCTCCCCACAGCTGCTACTCACGCAGGCCAGAACACAGAGGGGGTGGGACAGGCAGTTAGGGACAGCCGTTGCTCGTTTAGGAGAACATGTGAAGAAAACAGTCTCATCAAGAAATGAGATGAAAATTTTCTCTACTTCTTAACAGATTGCTAAAAATGAACATGCAGTAACATGAACATGGCATATTTTAAATAACACGTGCCTGAGTAACCAGCCTCTCAAAAAATGATTTTTTAAAGGCTTGTCATCTGCTGGAACTAGCAACTGTCCTGCAGGATAAACCTGCTTTTTCAAAGGTGGGCTGCTCCCTGTTGTGTGGGGGGAAACAAGCTCCTCTGCCAGCACCAGCAGCAGTCCTCAGCTCTGCTCTCACCTTAAAATGAGTTTTACATGTTATAAACTGTGCTTTAAAAAAAACTGTATGGTCTAGAAAATATTTAGATAGCATTGCTTCAAAAGTCCTAAAATTTTACACTCCCATACCAAGATTACAACATCTAGCCTACCTCAGGAACCAAGACTGCAGAGCACTGTAATACTGCACAAGCTACAGAACTCTCTGGATTTATATGTACACCAAACCATTGCTCTGGATCGGTGTTCAGCAAGTCCTCGCAGCTATTTTCTCTAAAAGCTCATTATTCCTATGGAGAATTAATAAACAGCAACATAGCATACACAATGTTACAGTCCTTGATGGAGGGCTGCAGTGCCATTTGCCCTTCCTCCTCAACAGATGGATGGTGATGACCTGGCAAAATATGGATTTGTGGATCGCTGCCACTTACAACAGCTCCTGCTCTTTTGCTAAGAATCAGGGAGTCCCAAGGAGCTAGTTAGACACTTCAGGGCCAGTAATGGCCTCTGAAGTGCTGATTCTGAACACCAGGAGAAAGAAGGCTGCGCAGCCACCAGCTACCACAGCTTTTCTGTGCCTTTGACATGAGACATACAGCCAGGCCACACTTCACAGTCTCTTTCCATACAGATTCTCCTTAGGTCCAAGAGCAGACATTATAACCAAAGGGCTGAGTCTCCACTGCATTTACATTAAGTGAGAGGAACTTCACTGCGTTACGGCTGCCCTCTTCCCTTTGCTCAAAACAGCTCCCACAAGCCCCTAACAGGGACATCGATAGCACTGCCAAGACACCAGACCACATGAATCTCCAATTATGGTCCTATGGCACGCTTTCCTATCATACTACACTGAGGTGATATCTGTTTATACTGCAGTCTAGTTTGAGCTATATTGCTACCCCACCTTCCCCATTTGTACCTGCCGCAGATCATTCTTATCCCTCTTTATGCTCTGCTCCAAAGCATATTCAAATCAAGGCTTCTAGCTTTCTCACTTTTCCTTCAATTGTGCTTAATTATGCTCCTCTTTTTTTTCCTTTGAAGTCTAGGGAAAGAGTTCTATTCATTTCAACAAAGATTTGGCCTGCCTTCTTATTTGAAGTGTTCCACCTCACAATATCTTCAAAACCAGTTGCCCATAGGGACAGGAATGCATCTGAATTAAAAGTAATAAAAATGCAATTATTATGGCCTTATTAATTAAAGAAATAGGATTTTATTTTTTTTTTTAGTGTCAGTGAACTTCAAAACACAAATGAAAATAGCAGAAAATATGGAAATGTCTTGGGTCTAAAATAGAAACAACAGCTACGTTAAACAGATCTGAATAATTTCCCCCATCCAGTGGATACATAATCAGATATACTCTGAAACTTAAAAATGTAGCCCGCGCTCCAAAATGAAGGTAAGTGAATTTCACTGAGTGAAATATGTGGAGATTTATTTATTTTCCTCTTATAAGCATGCAAAGTGTTATAGTTATACTTTCCTCTTGGTGTTTTAAAACAGTTCCACTGAAAGGAGCATTTCCAGTGACCCATCTGTCAGCACACAGTTAGTTTATGTGACTCGCATTGTAGGGGTTATTCTTTTCACAGTGCAAATCTAAATTTACTACTCACTTCAACATACTTGCTCCTGATTGCACTCTGATGACGTGCCCTCAATCCAGCTCGTGACACCGCTAAGATAAATGCGTGCAATGAGAATAAGGGCAGAACACAAATATACATTGCTTAGCTGAAATAGATGCAATCAGAGCCTTACGGTATTAGCTGATCTATTCTAGACAATATTACAAGGCAATTAAAGACCGTATGCATTGGCTGATGGAGGTGAATAATGCTAAGTTCTAGAAGACAATCGTCTGAACTTGGAGATGCTGATTAATTGCCCAGCAATAATTCATAACTAAGACATTCGGGTCTACTTGTGCTCCACTGTTACAGCTAGCGCAAGCAGTACCGGATGGAACAAATTGTACTGTTATAAAGTAAGAGCGAAATAAAGATCTTACCGGTATCGAGGCTCGTGGAAAAGTTCCCGAAGGGAGGATCTCCGAATAGAGATCCTTCCTCCTGGAGAGTCAGCCCTTAAATGGGGGTGAGGAGGAGTGGAGCATGGCTCCAGCCCTTCCAGTTACTCAGGTGAAACTGCATTCACCTGTGCCCCTGCGGCTGACTCAGTGCTTGCCTCAGGTGGTCAATCAGAGGTTCAGGCCATGATTCAACAGTTCCCATACATCCACCAAGTCAGAGGGAGAAAAAAGACAATAAAGTGTATAAATACTATTCAGACAAAACAATGTTTGCAGCTATAGCCTTAAATCTATATGCAGAGAAAGCAACATTTTATTTTCAAAATTAGATTATCAGAAGCAAATTATGAAATTAAGTGGGCTGTGTTTGTCCACGGCACGTGATATATCTGTCAACATGCACAGTAGCCCCTACCCTAGAAAGCTGTGTGTTTCCCAGCTCTACTGGCTTTCTATACGGAGTAGTCGCTGTACACCTCAGGGTACAAACAAGGAACCAGACTCTGGCCTCCAGCTTGCATCTCATGCTACTAAACCCAAGTTAATGGGCAGGAATGGAACATAAACAAAAGCTGATTCCTGCTTTGAATGCATCCACAGCATTGCTTGTTTCATTTTTTTCTCTCTCATGCCTCTAGGATCACTGACTGTTACTGAACTGTTACGTAATGCATTATTAGAGAAATGGATTATTACATGGTACTACCTCTGAATTGCAATTGACGTATTTTACACAAGGAATTTAGCATGGTAGCACGTCTCAGGAAATGATGACGATGTTTCAAATTGCACTGACTTTTCTCCACAGCTACACAGCGCCTCCATGTTAGAAGTGATTCAAAATACAAAAAAAAAAAAAATCCATGCATTCCTTTCTCTCCCTTAATGTCACGAGGGTTTCCTCCAAGTTCTTTTGTTTCAGAAATTGACTGGCACACTTAAATCCAAGAAACCAGATTGAAAAACTATTCCCTTACTCTTGCTTGAGCATTGGACGTATTGGAACCATTCCTGACTTTTAAAGCCTGTAACGAAGCTCTCTGAGGCTCAGGTATACACTTTCTCTGGGAGGAAAGCTACCACCATTAACTCAGTGTCAAGATCCCTCATCTGAGCTGTCCTTACACGAGCTGTGTTTGTTACTACTTATGCTAAGCATTTTATCAATCCTAGTTTTCTTATTTATTATCATCTCCTTCTGTTCCCTGTTGTTTAACCAGAATCTCAAGATTTTCAGACCACAGAATAGCAGAGATGTCTATAAGTAATATATTTTGTGAACTGCCTAAGGGCTGTCTCCTATACCTTGCATATTTTACCTATACAACGCGGTCTGGAATAATTAGGTTGCATATGTACTATACCATGACCTTCGAATAATCTAGGGACTTGTCTACACTGGAAGAAAAGAAGCACCAAAGCAGGAAATTGGGTTAAATCTTGCAGGGTGTAAATATGACACATCAAAACAAGTAGTTGAGTAATACCAAGCTGTAAAAGCAGGATATTTGTATCTATGTAAAACAGCCTGAGAAGAGCCTGCTGTGGTCATATAGAGGCATTTCTTCATGTGAAGGAAGAATCAAACATCACTGTGATAAAGAGAAAACCTCTCTGGTTGGAACCCCTGCTCAGAACAGGACTTCTTAGTGTGCTATTACTAAACAAATACACTTATCGAGGGTATTAAAAATTAAATACCAAGATTATTCAACTGAAGTGTTAGTTTCCTAATTAAAGAAGCACAGGATTCTGGTAGTTCAGAAAGACATTAGTAAGCCTATCTTTTGTTTTCTAGGCATTTAAGCAAATAGTTTCAATGTGTTTACTTAAAATGCCTGTCAATTAATTAAAGACAGAATTTATGTCCAATGTTCTAGAAGATAAAAAACCCTTCTTTGGCACCAAAACTCAGATAAAAAATAAATGAAAAAAGACAAAGAACTTGTTCCCTGGTAGTGTAAGAAGTTACTCATAATGTTATATGTGCACAGCATTATTTCTTTTAAACATGCTTGACTTCAGAAACATGTTTAATTTTTTTAATGTGAACAGCCGCATCTAGTTTGGTCTGAGCAGAATAGAGAGAAGAGGTATAAAATTATTATTACACTCAGGTACACTCAGTGACACCTGGCAGCAGAGAGTAGAAAGTTACCAGCTCCTAAAAACACAACAATATCTTCTTCAGAGTTTCAGAAAGCACGCTTTATTGAGTAAAGTAAGAGGATGAAAAAATGAAATATGGAAAGACCCAGCACTCTCATTTCCAATGTATATCAAGCCCGAAATCTTTCATACTTTCTTGTCAAAAGAAAAAAGAATTACTTGAACTATTTTGTATGCCTGATGCTTGACAACTTTGATATTTTTTCCCTTCACTGAAAATCTTCATTCCATTTTTTCATAAAGCCAGTGACAGATAAGAGACAAAACCCCATATATTCTTCCTGCTTTCATTTCATCCAAACTCACTACAGCTCTCAGTCCAGGTATGTCACCTCAGCAAAGAGAGCCAATGGAGAATATTTCTGTTTAGTCATACACCGGAATGAAGATTTCATCACCTTGCAGGAGTAGCAGCCCTTGGTGTCCCCCAGAAAGATCCCAATTACTGTGGTTTCTACATGTGGGTCTCAGTGCATGACCAGCAGAATTGAAAATTATACTCACTGAAAAGGTGTGAGATACTGAATGGATTAAGAGTGAGGATTCAATTAAAATCCAACTTTGTACAATGATACAACACAATGTGTGTATATTTCAGCTTGCAAAAAGTAGTTACTTAACAAACGGAAGTCTGATTATCTTTTTGAGCCAGCCTACTCATGTATTTCACAGGAGGAAGAGACACCAGAGTCGCTTTCAGATTTGTGGTTTTTGTCCAGCTGAGTTTGACAACAAATATGCCTCAACAGCCAAGAAACAGATGATTTCCACATTGTGTATTTGAGTCCAGGCACCGAATTCTTTCACTGCCATTTGCATCTCAACCATACATTTTCTGATCATTGTCTCTCATAATTTATCTCATTACATATGAAATGCCACATGTATTCAAGCACATAGAAAACTTTTTTCAGCATGAGGGGTTTCGGCACTTCCGGTGTACTTGAAGAAGCTGTTAAGGACATACATTGTGTCTCATTCAGGTCAGCTTTTATTCAGAAGACATCACTGACAGTCAGGAAGATATTATGCAGATGAGGTATTCTGGACCATACACCTTCTCTGGATACGGACAGCAGATTTAACACATCATGCATCAGGACTCCAAACTAAATACTTGTAAGAATTTTACCTACTGTCGTCTTCCCCCTCCCGTTGCACACAACTGCTAACGGATCTGAGAAGTACAGATGGATGACAAGCTGTTATTTAGTTTTTGCAATTTCATGTAATGTAAGTGCATGAACCTCCTTAATTCCATTGCATAAGGAACAAATTGAAGGTGCTGTTTCATCAGCTGCAGCAGAATTTCTGTACCAGTCAGCAAAACAAACTGGAGATGACTGAGCAGTTTTTGTCTTCAGAACTTCCAGGGATGCCTGAGCTAAATAAGATATAACTACTGTTACCTGCTCTTTACCCATGACCTCTAACCTCTCCTTTTGGAAAACATGTTCTAGAACCTTTAGTGACTAATAAAAGCCAAGACTAAGTTTTGCAAGCAACCTAAAAATGTCATGCAATCAGAATGTCCCTCACTGACCTTGGACACAAGTCCAGGTAAGCTTGACTGTCCATTTACAAGCTGTGAGATGGTTATAAATGCAAATAACATCCATGTTATCAGCAAGGAATTAGAGCACATGACATTCTTATTGCCGTTAATCCTTAGCAGCAGCACACTTGAAATTTGTAACAAGTTACATAAATGTTTCTCTTATAATATTAAGGAATGTCACTGCAGCTTCTAAATATAACGTTGTCTATACGCAAAATCTATAATGCAGAATTATCCATGTTTCAAAACAAATGAATGTGTAAGACTTCCACAAGGCTTTTGCCTCTTCAGAATGAATGTTTTATGAAAAATACTTAGTACTGTCAATAACTGAATCAGAAAAGGAAAATAAATTAGCTAAAAACCCCAACTGTTTTATTATAGATGAACATATATTCGTGTATATGCTACTCTGAAGGACGCGCTCACCTTTGCACACAAAAGTCAATTTGCAGACCTTCTTTTGTTATTTTAAGCAGTCTGAAACCGTAGTTATTTTGGGAGAGCATCAAACAGAACTTTAAGAATTGTGCTGCAAAATCTTTAACTTATTACAATACATGCAACCTTTATTTTGAATACATGTTACTCTGCTTTGGATTAAAAAACAAAAAACAAAAAGCAGCAGTTACCTATTTATGGTGATAGTAACTCTATACTACTGTTGATGAAGAAGTTAAATTACTACAGAACTTTATTACAGTCATCCAGAAAACTGTCAAGATACACTCCTATATTAAAAATAAGACTTTTAATTAAATGCCCAAAGAAAGTAATCAACATTTGTACTTCACACATCGAACTTCTGGACGACTTGTTCACAGATATAGAAAATCTCCTGAAACATACCCTAAGAAAATAGAGCAGATCTCCGATTTGCACAAATGTGGAATGAACGTATGACCTATGTGTGAATTTATTCCTCACAGCTATAGTAATTCCTGTGTTCCACTGGCAGTTTTAGATGAACTACTGACTTGATGCACCAACCAACCAATTTCTTGTAAATGCATTCTCTCCCTTGTGGTGCTTAGGAAGCTTGGTGTCAGTTAAATAACTCACTCATCTGCATGAAACCCCCTCCAGATTTGGATCACCTCAAAGGATTACTGCTCACCAATGATGCCTGCTGTTCTGGGACAACCATATTCTCTTTCACGTCCAATAAAGCTACATTTATGGAACGGAAGTCTCAACTACTTTTGTAATTTATCCATGTAAACTCTCATCATATCTTGTTGAGTCTACAGGCAAATCAAACACATTTCTGGAACTGAGGAGTTATATAACAGCTAAGTGACATCTTCCAAAACGTACTCGCTGTACTTTGAAGAGAAATGGAGAAATAGCCCTTATTTTCCTCAGCATTTCTGCCAACTTATCATTGTTAAAGCTTTACAACAGCAAAGGAGAAATGACTGATCTGTGGAAGATACTGCGAACTTAGTGAGCAGCTCCTGTTCAATACTTCCCACCTCTGCCGCAGATACTTCAAAATTACAGTTGTTTCCAATAAAATAGAAGCACTGCACTCAAGTATCAATTCTCTAACATAAAATCAGTGATTTTTGTAATGCACAGGTAAAAAGTCATCCAAAACATTATTACTGGTATCATTCTTTTAAGTTATTAGGGAAAGATTGAAGAACAGTCTGCAAATACCTATATCATGTGATATATTATTTTTGAGCATTTCAATACAGAACAGATCCAATATTCACAGAAGTCAACGACAAGTTTCCGAGGCAATTCCTGAGTTAGGACATAAACTGGAGCTGTATGTTGGCTGCTTAAATCATAGAGATGCATTCATGATTTTAGGGTGTCCCTAAATTTTCAGTAGAGTTTGATAAAGGTTTGTTACAGAGAACTTGGTAATCCAGCCAGGCCAGTTTATGCTTGACACTGGTTTATTTCAAGGCACTTTATTTTAAGCACTGAATGCAAATTAAGTCACCTCATAGCTGAGCTATAAAAGACATATCAAGGAAATTTCTTGCTTCTAAATCATAGTACCATCTTCCAACAAACTATTTTTTTACCTGGAGGTAGTGACAGCAAGCTCATCACTACACACACTTACTAAACACTAAGCACCACGGGAGTGCCAAACAGGATTTAAGAAGCTAATTAGATTAATCTTCTTGTCTTCACAATTAGTGCTAGAGAAAGCATCTGGCCTACTGATCTTAAGCAGGTAAATTCAGATTACAAGAAAGTTTCTGGCTCAAATGACTCAAATTTTTCCCCTAAAAAGTTAAATTCTAAAGGAAGTTGATACACCTATAGCATCTTTTCTATTGCCACTTGTAATCAATTTCCATCTAGTTAGGAAAATGCCCAATCCTATCTTTCTGACTACATGTCAAATACAATTAAGAGCATTTCCAACATTAACAATCCACATCTCTTAATCACAGATAGAAGAGTACTAGAAAATATGGAACATACTCTTGATGAATAATCAAGGCAGGTAAGAAACCTAGGTAATTTTATTGTTTTCTCCAGATCTAATTCAATATTCCTCATACTGTTTATAAGTGTTTTTCCTTTCAGGTCATTAAATCCATTGTATGAACTAACAATGATCAACTTCAAAATTATTTTCTAAAAACCACGTCCATGTAGTGGCAGTTGTAGAGTGTTTGAGCTTATAAGCAACAAAAAAATGGACTGGAAGTGCACAGAACTACAGCAGAAGGTGCTAACACATCAGCCAAGGAGAACTTCTGTGCTACCTAGCCTAGATGTTACTTTATTAGCAATGCAAGTGTTATTTTGCAAATAGCAATAGCTAACTCTAACAGGACCAGACCTGAATTATTTGTGCATCTGAAGTTTATCATTAGCAGTGCTAGCTTTGGTATGGAAAAAAATGCAGCAGAAAACACTTAAGCAGAGGTGAGACTTTTAATGGGCATTTGTGTGCAAGACAGTGCTTTTTGAGAGTCTGTTCAGGCATCCTGAACAGGAAGAAGAAAATAAAAACCACATAATGCAAGTTTCTTTGCTGAATCAGCTTTTTACAGCGCACTCTATTCCCATGGAATTGTACATGAATTATGTCACTGATTCCTCTATGAATAAGACCAAGTATCACATATAATGGAGAACTGATACTCTCAGTCACAAAACCAGCATCACTTCCCTGAAAATACTGAACAAAAAATAGATACAGAAGAACACAAAATAGCATCAGATGTGCCATGAAATCCACTTCTGCACAAGTCCTAGTCCATTACGACTTGCTCATAGCTGTTTCCTTTCTGGTACAACAAAGAAGGCAAGAAATATTGCTTAAGGGTTGCAAAGCTTCCCCTTTTGCCATCAACGGGGTTACAAAAGTATTTTAGAGAAAAATTGAGGTGGGATGAGCAGTCGCTACAGGCCAGGTGATCTACAGCCTTCCAGAAGTTTCTTCAGGTGCAAAGCTTTCATATTTGGCCCATGGTTCATAAACTAAGCAGGGACAGTAGTCATCGGAGTATTCAAATAATTAGTGTCAGGTTTTGTTAAAAAACGATTGGGTCATCTGCAGATTTCTTTTTCGAAAATAATGATCCTCAGTTATCTAATTATCAGTCCAGACACTGCTGTATCATCATGCCTATTCTATTAGTCTTTAATTTTTAAGTCACCCATAATTTCAGAAGTCATGAAAAGCAGCAGTGAAACAGAAGATAACATGGAGAATATTCATATCCTTATCCATATTAATAGAATATTCCAGAATATTCTGAAAAACTACACATTTCTCTGATTGTCTCCAAATAGCCTTCAAAATGATTCATACTGCATATGATACTTCTTAATTCAAGCCAAATGTAAGAAAACACTTAAAAAATGTAATTCTTTTGTTTATCAAGCTTCAACAGTACAGATTCAAACTGAAAGGTAACATTCATTTTGATTATCAACTGAAATCTTATTACAACAGACTCAAGCTAGCCAAGTCCTCCCATTTCGACTAACTTCACCGAATAATACTCCTGAAATCAATGTGACAGAAAATAAGACCTTTAGAAAAAGTCCTCAGCATCTAATAGTTCTACAGTTACAGCTTTTTAAAACACATATATTACCTGAAGTTGCCTGTGCTCTTTAGCTCTCTTCCAGATTACCTCATGATACACAAATCACAACACATCCTTCCCCTGGAGAACACATTTATCCCAACGGATAAATGAAACAAGATGATTATTACTTGTTTGTGCTTTTTTACTATGCTCTAAAACGTTAAGTAATATTCTCATTTTCTATTTTCATCTGCTATACTCTGAAGAACAAAAAATAAACAGAAACCAGAAAGCAGTACTAGAAGAAAAGATAGTAAACAAAGAGCAACTACTTTATTAATGAATGAAAACCAGCTTGATTTACTATAATAACAGTCACTATGAATGAACTGAGACTACTTCAAACCTAAAACACAGATGTGTTGATGGAACTTAACCAAATAGGGTCTCAGATCAAAGCTTTCCAAAAATATCCTTTAAAATCATTCTGTCTTGTTTTTATTTCCACTATCAATTACCCTTTCTCCACATCCTCCCTCCACTGGCCATCGTTAATTGTGCGCAGTAATTTATTCTGAATAAAGTCCCTATAAGAGAAAACAGTGTACCCAACAGCGAGTCCTCCATGAAACCAAAATTTGTAATACAAAAGCTTTTGAAGTTCAAGTTATTACCTTCCTGCTGCCATTATTGCAGAGCCATGAAATCAACGGCTTTCTTAGTTTGGTTTTTAGTAAATGAATTTCTCAACATCCTCCATTATTCTCTTACAGTTCATTTGCTTTACAGTTAATTATCCCAGCTATTCTAGTACAACAAAACAAAAACATCAAGAATAAATTTAGAGTCATAGAATTAGGTGTAGGGAACCTTAGGGGACCAAGCTCCAACTCCCCTGCCAATGGGCAGGGTTGCCAACCACTAGATCAGGCTGTCCTGAGGCATAATCCAACCTGGCCGTGAATGCTTCCAGAGATGGGACATGAACAACAGCCTGTTCCAGTGCTTCATCATTCCCTGAGTAAAAATTTATTCATAACATTTAACCGAAATCTTCCCTCTTTCAGATTAAAGCCATCCTCCCTTGTCTGATCACTATCAGACCATGTGAGAAGTCAATCCCCCTCCTGCTTGTAAGCTCTCTTCAAATACTGGAAGGGTGCAATAAGATCTCCCAGGAGCCTTCTCTTCTCCAAGCTGAACAAGCTCAGTTCCCTCAGCCTGTCTTCCCTGTGCTGTAGTCCTCTGGTCATCTTCAGGGCCCTCCTCTGGACCCACTCCAACAGCTCCACATCTCTTCTGTACTAGGGACCCCAGGTCTGAATGCAGTATTCCAGATAGAGACTCACAAGGGCAGAGTAGAAGGGGACAATCATCTGCCTCTCTCTACTGCCAGTCTCTGTTGATGCAGCCTAGGATACCATCAGCCTTCCAGGCTGTAAATGCACACTGCTGGTGCATATCCAGCATTTTGTCCATCATGATCCTCAAGTCTTTATCTGCAGGGCTGCCCCCAGTGAGTTCTACTCCTAGTCTGTACTCATATCTAGGACTGCCTTGACTGAAGTGCAACACCTTGCACTTGGCCTTGTTAAACCTCACTGGATTCTTGTGTGCAGTTTTCAAGCATGTCCAGGTCCCCCTGGATGGCATCCCTCCCTTCTATTGTGTCAACTGCACCACTTAGTTTGGTGTCAGCAAAAAACTTGGAGGGTACACTTGATGACACTGTCTACGAAATTTGTAAAGACACTGAAGAGCATTGGTTCCAAAATACACCTTCGGAGGACAACACACGACCAGCCTCCATTTGGACATACAGAAATTGTCTACAACCCTCTGACTGGACCATCCAACCAATTCTTTATCTACCTAATAGTCCAGCTTTCAAATCCACATCTCTCCAGTTTAGAGAGTGCTGCAAGACACTAAGTCATTATTTGTTTTAACCAAGTCATTTTCTGAGAAACTCCTATAAAAAAAACAGGAAAAAAAACAATACAGCCATTCTTCTGTGATCAGCAGCATGAAAAGAGTGCGTGTTCTTTCCACATTCCTCTGTATTTTAACAATACCCATTAGTCTTAAAAAAAGTAAAATTGGTTTTATTTTGCTTTGCTTGCCACTTGCCTCAAAAGAACATACTCAAAAAAATTCAACATCATCCAGGCCTACTTGACAATGAGAACTGCTGTGACAAAAGATGGCTGGAAGATTCTTGAAAAACACATAGCTCAAAACCTTACCCTACTCTAATCTTTAATGAGAACAGGTACATTCTGTCAGGTGCAGAAGGCATCACAAAATGCATTAAAATTCTTTCATCTCTTGGAGAACACAGCACCCAGTATTTCACTCAGCTCCCATTTGTTGAAGCAGTCAAGCACTAAGACTTCCCATACTACAGAATGCCAACTAGCAAACAGGGACGAAGGCTACAGGGTGCAATAAAAGGACAAGAGTCCCCATTTCCCATCTAGAACACTCTTTGATAATGCATCACCACATTTTATTTCATCCTTCTCTGTAAAAGTTTTATTTTTTTTAACCAAGAATATGCATTGACTTGGTTTACTTTTTCTTGCTTTTGTTCATTGCTGAGAT
>PPHD01018349.1:0-14592 GCA_002909625.1 Bambusicola thoracicus
GTGAAAATATCTGAAGAATGTAAACACCAAGGTGGAAGAGGAATTATTTAGCAGGTTATGAGCTCAACACTGGGTGCGAGGTGATGGGGCAACAAGGAAAGCACTGTTAGCACTTGCTAACAGGAAAGCCATGCTGACTGCTAGGGTTGAAACTCTAAAGGAAAGAAATGGTTTTAGGGGAGCAGTTCTAGAAAGAGGCTTGTGGGCAACCAGCCCTCATTGCAGAAAGACTGCAAAGCTGCCCCTGTGATGCTGGGGCACATTCGGGCGCTATGCCTCCAACCATGAGCCAAGTGGGTCATGGCAAGAACAAACAGGATTTAGTGGTCGTAAGAGGGAATGTGCAATGCCCAAAGGAATTTTGATTGAGATTTTATAACTTCAAGAAAATCTTTTGCAGATAAATCAGGAGGGGGGTTTAATAAACAGTTTGAGAGATTAGTATAGAAACAAATCCCAGTTAAGTCTCAGCGGAGATGCTGGTAATGGAAGCCCACTGCAGCAAAAGGACGTCAGGGGTATTACAGGCACTAAACAGAAGGCTTTCCAAAAACATAAACAATCTGGGGAGGGGGCAGATTGGGAAACCTGTAAAAATAAGCAGAACCACATTAAAAGGCTGAACAGAGGAGCAAAATCAAATATTGAAATATCGAGGGAGCTTCCAGGCACGGTATTGGCCAGCTTTGTTCTGATGTTACCCCCAGGGCTGTGCAGGGACATGGGGACGCTGCTCGTGCCACCACAGGATCCCAGCAAGGAGTGACAGCGTGCAGCCAAAGCAATCAGCGTCCTCCTCCAGAGATTAGGCAAGAGATAAGGGGGAAAATATCCCTTTAATAAGTATCCTAAATGCGTCAGACACTAAGCAGATGCCTTCCACCAAAGAAGACATCTTCCTAATTTCTGAAGTAATAAAAGAAAGCTGCAGCTCGAAGACTAAAGCCATCGAGGTCTGCAGAGGAGGGATCCAAGAATAGCCGAAAGATCTGGCAGAGAGTATGTGCAGGTAATTTACATGGGGCAAAACCTGTAAATAAGCTACAGAAACAGGAGAGAACTGCAGTGATTTCAGTCATCGGGACAAAAATCTATCCCATTTCCACTATGGAAATCACACATCAGTCAGTATTGTTCTTAAGAGCAGAAGAGGATGATGCTGTGATCTTTCCTGTGCAAAATGATGTATGCAAAATGAGCATGTCTTCAGCTCCAGGTCACATCTTCTCTGGAGCACCTTTGGATGAGCAGGAGAACCCAGCCAGGGCGGTGTAAGGAGTCAGGTACTGATGCTGATGGCACATGAGTGCTGCTGATGTGTTGATAATTGGACAAGATGATCTTAGTGGTCTTTTCCAACCTAATATTTGCACGATTCTACGTCCATCCAGACAGCAGGCATCAAAAGCAGTCAGTGATGTCCTGTCCTTGGTTGTGCGATCCCTGCTGAGGGGAAACTGAGGCACAGAAGGAGATTACTGCAAAGCTGAAGCCTGGGGGAGGTTGTGCCTCTGTCCTTCTTTCCTCTGGCCAATGCTCCCCACCAATGGCACTGTGACAGCCCCCATAGGTGCTCATCGCGGGACTATTTTTAATCACCTTTCCACCAGCTTTTTGCAGTGCCCCATTCACACTTGCTCTGTGAAAAAGGATGTTAGAGCAGATTAACAGCTGGTTCCTGCCTGCTCCGACAGCTCTGACAATGCGTCCCTCCTTCTCAAGGTGACAGGAACATGCAGCTGCCTAATGGGTACAGAAGTGTCTATTCTTTCCCAGTGACATTTATTGTGAAATATCTGAGTGGGACTGAGAGACATGCAAGGCTTTCCCTCCCTTATCAGGCGACCCTGGTCAGTGTCCTGCTGTCAAGGACTGAAGTAATTTATGTCAGAGCTGCGAGTGTTTACTTATCTGCCCCAGCGCCCGCCTGGGCCCGGAGCAGCCAGACTGGCTCCGTGGGGCTCACCAGCCTCTTCCTGCCACTGGGAAAATCCCGGTGGGAGCAGCAGCAGAAAACACTCCTGCGGTGCAGAGGGGAAAGATGCGATGCTGGCACAAGGGATAGAGCTGGAATCCTGCAGCACAAGGGGCACAACCCAGCCCCAGCAGCGGCACGTGGCATCTGCACAGATGGCACTAGGAAAAGTGTGAATTTAGAGAGGGTTTTGCAGAGCAAGGCAAAGCAACGCCTTCTCTCTATGTTTTCCCTGGGCATCACAGCTGACAGCCTGCAGAAGGCATTAGTCCCAAAACCTTCCAGTTCTACTAAGCATCACCGCAATCCCAACCGTCCTCCCACACAGCCACCGCTCCCCATCCCAACCATGGGGACTACTATCATCCCATTGGGCATCACAGCCTCCATCCATGGGACCACTTCCATCCTATTGAGCATCGCAGCCTTCAGGCAGGGCAGAGAGGAGCCGGGACCTGATTGCTCTGCTCCTGAGGGCTCCTTCTTGTCCTCCCAACACACAGAGGGATCTTGGGTGGCTGCAGCTTCCTCTCCCATGCTCACCAGCTCTTGCTATTGGGAAACCTTTAGCCGGTTGAGACATCACCAGTAATAGATTAAAGGAGACAGACCATCTCTTGTTAAATGAGCTGTTACTCTAAATTTGCTCCTTCTTATCTTTTTTTTCAATCCAGGGCACTCATCAGAAAAAAACAAAAGTGTTCCGGTGATGTTCTATTGCTGCTGACTTATGTTGTGTGCTGGCTGCTTTCCCCACCCAGCAGGGCACAACCAAAGGGCAGAGCCAGCACTGAGGAAGTCACTGCAGCAGGGCTCCATGGTGATGCAAAACCCGCACTTTCCCTCTACTCCCCCCCAGGTGTGATGCTGGATGATGCTGGGTGGATGGAGGAGCCTGGGAGGCAGCAAACAGCTCCACAAAGCACCTTTGCATTTGCAAAAGTGCATTTGCAGCTAGTGGGGAGGGAGCCTGATGGCTGCTCATCTGTTTTGTTTTTCCCAAATGCTGGGAGATTTCTGAAGCTCAGACCGATCAACCAAAGTGTGACGCCTCATATTTCTCCATCACAACCCTGAGCATGGCAGGCAGCAACACACAGCCCCAGTGCTCAGCCCTCTGCTCTCTGACAGAGGTTCCTACGCGAAAGTACAAAAGCTTTGCTTGAAAAAATAAGATATTTATTATGCCTTTGATGTTCCATAAGAATGGCTGTGGCTTCTGCTTAGTCTCCAACATCCGATTGACAATTGTTTATTAGTTTTAAAATAGCTGAAATTCATGTCAAACATTCCGCATGTTAGAAAAATGTTTATGAAGTGTTATCATCGTTTATTTAACCGTGAATGTTTAGGAAACCAGCATAAAATATAATGGACCACACAGGGCTCCGAGCAGTCTGACGGTGGCAGCCTTGTTTCAAGAGCACCGCCGTCCCCAGCATCATGCAGGATTCGGTTCGTAGAGTGTTCTCCAGGTACTCTGACAGGGGTTTGTGGTAGAAGGGACCAGGATTTGGGATTGTTTCATTCTGCTTTAAGGATGTCCCTTCGAAAAAGTTCACTAGAGCAGTGCTCACCATTGCTGCTTGTGGGCAATTGGGACCAGGGAGGGAAGGATCACTTCTTGGCTGATGTGCAACCTGAGTGCCCTGGGAGATCATTCAGATGTAAGGCATTAATATTCATTCATCATGAATATTTACACTACACTCATGTAATGTACTCTGCATTAATATTTATAGTGTCCAAGGCACTGCGCATTTGTCTTAATATTTTGGAGGGAAAAAAAATCTCTGTGATGGCAACAGGTTTGGATGAAGCTTTAATCCCTGTTTCTCCAGAGCTGTAATTCCAAGCCTCAGGGCCCATTGGCAGCCAGCTGCTTGGTGAAACCCTGTGTGTGATCCTTTGCTCTCAGCTGGGGCTGGAGGAGAGCAACCTACCTGCGAGGGCAAGGTGCACACCTTGACCCAAGCAAGCATCTCCCATCCTTTTAGGATCGTAGAATATCCTGTGTTGGACGGGATCCATAAGGACCATTGAGTCCATCTCCTTCAGATCACACCACTCTGCACAGATTACTGCAAGCAGAAGAAACAGTGCTTTGTCTCAGCTGAAGACCCCTGGATGTAAATATACGGTAAAACAGTCCCTATGGGTGATCACCACCAGCAGCTGCTTGACATCAATGGATGCACGTGGAAGAATAGATTTTGGAAGTTCAGCACTAACAGCTCCTGTTCTGGGGAGCTTTCCCTTGATACCTGCAGTGTTAGCAGCAGGGCAGGGGAAGGAAATATGAGGTTATCCTTCCCAGCAAGTGACAGAGAAGTGGAACAGTAGGAAAGAATGTTTTAGTCATTGGGTTAAAGCGCTTTTTTCCACTCATTGATAGAAATGATCTCATCTGTTTCATTATTATTCTTGTGCCCGTGTCTTTATTCTGTGCCTAGAAGCCACCAGCTCTGCAGAGATGCACTGACACCGTGAGCTCTTCCTGGGACATTCCTTAGGAGCTTCCCTACAGACACGAGCCACAGGCTTACCCAACAGAGGTAACATGAGGTGATCCATAGCAGCAAAGCTGCTGTGAGCTCTCTCCCAGTGAGGATCCCACCAAGCGTGGTCCTGCTGGACACAGCCTCGTGCTGGATGTGGTTCCATGCAGGATGTTGCAATAGTCACTCCTAGCCCGGAACCAGAGAGGACCAACCCACACTCCAACTCAACCCCCAGATTAATTGCTTTTGTCTCTAACCCGTGTCTGACAGCAAAGCATTGCTCCATTGATTTTATTTTTGTCTGTTGGCACACACGTGGGTTTGTTTTCAGCAGCTTTGCTTTCCTGTTGTTTTACAAGAAGACTTTGGGTCGTGTCCGTAGCTCTGACCTCTGGGGCCTACTAAACACGGTTCCCACTAAAACAAGTCCCCACTGGCATCTGTGGGGGCACTGCACAGTGGAAGGGTCCCCACGGGGCAGAGCCACAGCTGGCTGCACCAATGTGCCCAGCACTGCACTTCTGCGCTCCTTCTGTTCCCATCACCTCCAACTGAAGCTTTTCCCCCTCCAATCATAAAACTTCCACTTTTAATATTTTAAACTTATTTCTCATAAAACTCCCAACTGCGAAAATTTCTTTTAAAGAAATACACCATTAATGTATCTTTATGACGTGCAGCTGATGCTCACAGCATGGGCTGTGACTTTTTTATGTTCCTTACTTGTTCTCGAGACCTTTTATTTTGACATCATATCCTTATATGCTAAATTAAAACAAATTTTTATTATCTACTATATGCCAGCAGACAGCGGTGCCTTAAAGCTGTTGTACAGCTCCTCACGTCCATCCCGGGGCACCTTCCCATCTTCCTGCCCTCTCCCTCCCTCCACCTCTCCAAAAACCCATGGAGCGAGTTATCCCCACTGACAGCAATTTACAGTCCCCATTAACGGTCATATAAATTCCAGTGGATCAAGGGAGCTTCGAGTCTATGATATTCAGACGCAGCTAATAGCTCTGGGATAATTGCCATCTCGTGTTTCTGTGCTCCGAGCCTGACTGTTTATATCTCAGGACAAGCAAGCAGTAAAACAAGTTTCCACGTTCCCCGAGTCACCCAAGGAGCCGCCGGCTCCAATAGCAGGCAGAGGGCTGGAGGTGGCAGTCATTTCCTATGGTTAATGTTCACTGCTTCTGCACAGCTCACCCTTCCAGAGGGAAGCGGGGTCAGCCCCGAGCCCTTCTGGATGGGGAAAAAGCAGCCAGCTCGGTGTTATCGCTGTTAGCAATAAGGCTTAGGCTCATGCTGTGGAAGGGTGGCACTGGTCTGTTAAATAACGCGTGATCTGTAATTTTGGGTTTTGGAATCGGTAGTTTGGAAGCTTGATTAATAGGGGTGTTTACTGGAAATCCTTGTTGGCTTTGAAAGCTTGGTTAATAGGAATATTTGCTGTGAAAGCTGTGCTGATAAATAGACGTTTAGTTTAATGGTGGAAGGAGCAGTTGGCATGCTGTGGGCAACAGGAAGAGCCATCCTCTTCTTGCCCCGGCCCCTGGCAGGGGTTGCTCATTGTCCCACAGTGCAGGACTGCTGCTAGTGGGTGGGCATTCTACCCAACATTCCCTGCTAGCCCTGGCTATTTGCTGATTTGCTTGGCAGCTTTCACCCTCCCAAAATGTTTCCTTTGACTCTCTATAAAGGTGACCAAGTGCTCCAATATATAATATAGAAAAGCCTATATATAGAAAAACCAGAAAGCATTTACAGAATCTATTCACCATGGCCAAACTCTGCCACTTTCCACCAGCTCTGCAAGAACATGCACTGGAGTTAACTTTAAAAACGTTAGGAATGAAAACAGAAGGGGCGATATGCAGGATTTGCTGATGGGCTGCGTTGTGCTGAGAGAAGCTCAGCCACAGTGAAGTGACATCACTGCTCTTACTTTTCCACTTCTTGTCTGTTGCTTTTTCTTGGCCACTTGAGTCAGCACTACGTTGTCGGGAATGTGCAGGTTGGCACTTCCCAGCAATTGATCTGGTTTCACCACAGTGATGTTGGTGAAGACGCGATGCCGCCAGCACCGCTGGGAGGAGGTCACTAATGCATCCCCATTGCCTTCTCCACAACCATCCCCATTGCCATCACCATCCCCATCGCCATCACCGTCCCCATCACCATCACCATCCCCATCTCCATCCCCACCACCATCCCCATCTCCATCACCATTCCCATCACCATCACCATCCCAACCCTTGTCCCTGGCCACCACTGGCACAAAAGGGAGAAGCAGCAAAGCCATGGATGCAGAATGAATTCAGGTTTTAACTTTTTTGATTTTGCAGTAAACCTAAGTTCAGTAAATTGATTTTTGTAGTAATAAAAGCTGAACACTCATAACCCCCAAAGCGATAAACTTTTTACTGCTATTTAGAATTTATATTTTATTTCCAGTCTTTTCCTTGGATGTGCCCTGAGGGGGAGCACTTTATGTGCAGCTCTAGAAATGAACTGAGTGCAAATATTTTTATTTTCTGCTAAGCATCAAAATTTTGATGCATTCTCATGAGACCAAATGCACTACTTAAAAGCACAGGGCAGCCAGCAGAGCAACTTGGCTGCTCTTTCCTTTATTTATTTCTTTATAATTTTCTGCAGTAAAAGCATTGTTGGTACAAAGTCTGGGCACCGGGCATGGGGCGAATAGACTGAATACAGAAAGCATCAAATTCTGATCTTGGCCACCTCTTTTACTGATGTTCGGGTAGAATTAATCATTCTATGATTCTAATTTATTATTTTTCCTGAGTTTATGAGTCCCTCAGGTATGAGTAACTCAGAGGGGGAGAGTAAAACATATTGAAGTTCCTCAAGAAGGACCATTTATGTCCCTCTGGTTTGACGCTCGCTTGGAGGGTGGGGAAGTCCCAGCATGCTGAAGCTTAAGATAACAGCACGGTGATGGATGAGGAGACCATTGCAGGTGCATTTTAGAGATTTTTGAAATGTCTGAGCGGTAACTCTTCTCTCCTTACAAGTCCTGGGCAGCCGGATTCACCTGGATTTTTATGCAAAGGGATAAAAGAAGCAATACACATAAATGGTATTAATGCTCCCTAAAACATCCTGGAAATATTCCTTCTGTAAAATCTGTATGACAAGTATAGATAGCATCTCATAAGGTGACCCAGATGATTCAGCACTTGGCTGCACATGAGTAATGTGGCCATCCCCATCTCTGCAGCAGTAACCTCTTTACACCATGTATTGCCATCCAGGAGATGTACAGGATTTCTGCACATAGAAAAGAAGGCTGGAGGAGCTGAGTGCTGGACTTCAGCTTTCTTAACTGTTGCAGTAACCCAGAAAACTTGGTGGGGTAACAGCAGCTGGAGCTGGAAGCCCCCAGCATCCCTGCCTGAGAGGATGTCAATGGAGGTCCAGTACAGGGGGCTGCTGAGTAAATACTGAGAATGGGGAAATATTTGAGCATTGGTCTCTCCATACTCTTCTCTTGCTTGCACCCGCAGACATGCCCTGTTTAAGCTCTATTTCCATTTTTATTTTATATTAATCACAGAATCACTAAAGTTGGAAAAAAAACACGAAGGTCATCAAGTCAACCCATCGTCACCGTGCCCACTAACCATGTCCCTTAGCCACCTAAGGGCCACTTCTGTCCTGCAGCAGCGCAACGTGGGCAGGATGAGCCCTGGAGAAACTTCCCATTGCTTGGCACCAGCTCTGAAATCTTCCCATCGATGAAACCATACAATGAGCCATGCTTAATGAATCAGAATGTTAATCATCACTCACATCAATTCAGCAGCCCTGCCTGGATGATAGCTGCCCCCCTCTACTACTCTGAATTCCTCCCCCTCATCATCATCACATCTTCTGGCTCTCTCCTTCATTAGTTTTTATCTGATGATTGAATACCACTGTTAGCCAAAAATTATCAGTGCTAGCGTGCACGCACAGCACACTGCAAGGGAGCACTGTAAAACACAAGGCAATTGATGCTACAAAGCTGTCACAAACTAAAGAAGTATCTCCCTTGTTTCCTCTGAGGCTGAATGAATGAAGCCTCATCACTGCTGCTGTACAACACTCAGCTCCTGAGGAAAGAAAAGCATAACATCCAGGCACAATGGAAGAAAAAGCAGATTCTTCGTGATTAACATAGGCAATTTGAATGGAAGAATTATAGAATATCCCAAGTTGGAAGAGACCGAAAGGATTATCAAATCCAGCTCCTGGTTCCACACAGGACACCCAAAAAATCAGACCGTCTGTCTGGGAAGAGGAACATCAGCTCATGGAACTGACATTTTGGAGAATGGTTTCTTCTTGCTGAGTTTTTAGATGAGTTGCAGTCAGTTCGTGCTGTATAAGCCACGTTAGGAGCAGGTTCCCACAGTGAAGCCATGTCCAGCCTTGCCAGGCAGGAGAGGAAGATGCTTTCAGCTCCTTTGCCTTCTCTTCATGACATCCCACCCTGAATGCATCTTCAGGCATCACTAATGAGATCTAGAATGAGTCATTAATTTCTAATTAATTAACCTCTGTGGTGGCCTTCAGCATTCTTAATGTTGTTTTGTAAGAGTATCCACTGTCACTCCGTGATGGGCATCTCCATCAAGCCAGAGAATCCCATATGGAAGTACCCTAAGGACGAAGAGAGCCCCGTGCCCAAAATCTGTGCTCAAAAGTAGATTGCTCTGAGCCTTGTTTTGCACACAAAAATGCTAGGGGTGGTATTTTAACGTGTTTTCTTCTCATGAGCTGATGGAGCCAACAAGCATGGTTGGTCGCTCTGGACATGTGCCCCAAGGCAACACAGCCTGCCCATCACTTCTCACTCAACATGTTTCTAACAGTTTGAATTTGGAGCACCTGGCATCAGTCACCACGGGTAGAAGTGTTTGACACTGGAGCCTCTGGGTGGGCTCAGACATGGTCATTAGGAAAGATTACAGAAATGATGACGCCATTTATTTACTGTTGGTGAATGGCATTGGCCAAGCTGGAGCACTGATCTGTCACGCTACATTCTGGGTTCCTGTTGAGCACCAATGGGGTGTAGAACTGGGATTCCAATGGACTTTTGGAGGATTGGGCTTCTCGGGCTGCCCATGGAGCTGCTGCACCCATTGCATTGCTTTGGCTGCTCAGCCCAGATGCTAAGCAGAAAGGAATATGTTCAGTGTCCTAGGCACTGACAGCTCGACATATACACAGCCTAGATAGCTTGCAAACTAGATAAAGGAGTGACAACATCTCCTTGAGAGAAAACACAGGATTTCCCCCCCTGCAATGCTTCATCTCTGCTGTCTTCTGATTTCGATCTCCCAGGGCACACCACTCACAGCTGCCTTCCCGCTGTCCTGGGGCTTGCAGAGCCTCTTGGAGCAGTGTGGAGCCGCCCTCCTGCACACTATTTGCTTATCATGGTTCCTGATGGACAGTGTGCTTTGTGAGGTGGGGGAGGACTTTGGTTCCCTGCTGTCATTGCTGGAGTTGTTGGTTAGCAGTGCCCCAGGCCGCCCCTTACCCTTTTCTCTAAGCAGCTTTTTACGCTGCACAGCTCAAAGAGGTTGCAAAATGCCTTTTCTCTGGCTTAGAGAGAGGGAGAGAAGAAAATGCTTCTGGATCTAAACCAACTATTCAAACTCTTGCTTTCTGGCATCCAAAGAAGTCCCAGGGGTTTGTTTTGCAAAGGAGAAAGTGCTGGAGATTGAAAAGAGGTTACCTGTAAACTGTAGAGGTTAAATACAGAGAAGGGTGCACGCAGAGTTTAGGGCACCTTAAGAATAATGTTAATTATCTAAGACTGAGAGCACTGAAGGATACGTCACACAAGAGTTGGGATGGATTTGCACTGCCCATGTGCAGCCATTGATTCCCACTCCCGGCCCATTTGTGCCGCCATGTGGCAGTCAGGGCAGTTGGAAATCTCTGGTCTTCTTCAGAATGTTTTTCAGTGGCCACAAACTGGGGACTGTGCAGCCCCTCAGGGACAACCCTGCCTGTGCCCAGCTGCTGAATGCACGAAGAGATTGGTGGATGGGCACCAAATCCTGCACCAATGGCCAAGCCCAACCAATGCAGTTTGAAGGTGAGCAGCCTCAGTCCTAAAACAGCTGTTTGGGGTTGATGCTCGCAAGGCTTAATGTTTCCAAAGGTGCTGATGTGATGCTCTGTCTCAGTGTGCCATTAGCCCATCAAGCAGCACGCCACCTTCCCGACAAGGCACCAAACAGAGGGCAGGAAAATTACTTGGAAAATGCATCACCAATCTCCCCGTGAAGCCACAACCACGTACCCACCGTGAGGCTGTTGGCTTCCCGCAGTCTTCCCATGGAAAATGTCCTCACCTCCTGCTGCAGTTGGGTGGCATCTCTGGAGGTTCACAGGGGGAGCTGCTTGTGTTTGGCTGGAGCACTGGGAAGGATTTTGATTCAAGGTTTTGCTCTGATTTGCACCAGTGCCCACGTCCTAGCAGAGCGGCACTGCCACGAGCAAACAGAGCCCACAGCAGGGAGAAGATCATTGAGAAAGGAACGGGCTCTGCTGTAGGCAGCTCTAGGTTAATAAGTGAGCTATTCATCTGATAGGGACACGGGAGAAGTTTGCAGGTATTCAGCCCCGCTACAATTCAGCAATACCACTTTGCTTTATCTCTCACCCAAGTAACACAAACATTTATGGAATTACGTTTTAAGGCTTTTAAAGGTGTATTTAGAACGTGTTTTCTTTGAAGCGTTATCTTTGCAAGCTCTCATGCGCTGATAAAGGCCGTGTTTGGCTGCCTCTCGAGGAGCACTCGTGAGCTGTTGGCTCAGGGAGGTTTCTCCTCAGGGGCTGCAGGACAGCAGCGGTGGCAATGCGGTGGGTGACAGCCTCGGGGACAGAGCAGAGAACAGATGGGAAATAAAGACTTCGATGAAAATTGCCATCATCTCCTCCCCGGGAGAAGGGAAGGAGCGCGGCGAAGCGAATGACCTCACTGCAGGATGGTTCCACTTAGCATCCCCGGCCCTCCTCCCATCCCTGCCCAGCGATGAAGATGTCGTCCCACAGCTCATCACTCACAGCAGCGCATAGCCGCGCCTCGTCCCGCAGTCGGGGATTTGACCCGGAGCTCCTCGAAATCAATGGAAAGGCTCCAGTGGATTTCTGTGGGGTTTGGAGCTGAGCGAATGTTGGCAAACTCCACCAGAGCTAATGGGAACTTTGCTGGCAGTGCAAGCCGACGGGTCAGGCGGAGGGAGAAAATTAATTCGTCAAGAGGAAGATTCATCTTCTCCTGAAGTTTCCAAGGAGTTTCTTAAAGGAGCACTCACCACCACGCTTTCCCGCGAGGAGAGCAGCTCCGGATTGGCAGTGATGCTATTGCAAATATCTCGGGGGGGTGTGAAGTCTCCCCCCACTCCCTTTGCCCTGTTTCTGTCCTTCAGCTCGGCTCCTCACCTCCACTCTCGCCTGGAGCCGAAATCTCCATGCTGGAGCCTGGCCCCTCTCGGCCTCCCCTCTGCTGTTGCTTTCATTCATTTTCTTCTCCCCAAATCGCCAGGCACAACTTGTCTGAACGTATGCCGAACCTGATAAGCCTTTGGCAGCCTCAAGAATAGATTGCTTTCATAAAAATGAAAACCATTTCGTGAGAACTGGGGGGCGGGGGTGGGAAGGGGGAAGCAAAAGCAAATGCGAAAATAATGTGCAGGCGAGGGACCATGCAATCACCTGGCAGGAAGAGGCATTCACAAATCAAAGCATAAATCACAGCGCTGCGAGCAGCCGGGCCAGGCAGGCGGTGAAGCCCCGCACCTCCAGGCTCTGTTTGCACACTCAGTTCTGCACAGAGCACGGAGCGGGCACATCTTTCACCAGCGTGCAGAAGGGAACTTGCTGAAAAACTCACAAAGGAGAAAGGAGCCCCAGGACTGAGATTGAGATCCAGGAGTGTGTGGGTGCAGCGGTTTTGCAGTTATTGGGGCAGGGCAGGGAGATTTGGGGGATTCGGAAAGTCAGAGCTCAGCCATTGGTGCGGCTCAGCAGAAATATCGGCCCAAAGAAATCATGTTCTCAATGTGAGTTTTGCGCTTGGAGAGCAAAACTTCACAGAGGTCCCTGCAAATAGAGGAGATGGTTGCGAGGAAGGGACATAAATCACTGCTTCGTACAGCTCGAGCCATTGCACAATGGCACACGCTGCAGTTCCACCACGCCAAGCTGTGCAGATTAGCAGTGGGGCCCGAGGGCAAATCTGACATGTCCAAAGATGTTGGCCCTGGAAGGAGAGCGCAATGCTGCTGGAGCCAGCTTAGCAGTTTGTATGTTTAAGCACAGTGCTTGCTTAGCTGAGCCCTTTTCTTCACCTTCTGGGATCTGCGGCCTCAGGATACATGCAGTTTCTCTCTTTGCAGCCTTTGGTGACAGGCATAGGGTGGGCATCCCCCGGCTCCTGGTTTCTCATTATGGAGAAGATGGAAACAGTGAGAACAAGCGAGTGGTGCTTGCAGGCTCCGTCTGTTGGGTGTCCACCCGGAAGAGGAGAGCAGTGGAACATCTCTCTTTGCATGGCTCTGTGTCACAGCTGACCTTCCAAATAAGCTTTCCCATCTTTCAGAAAGACGGTACCGATGGATTAATTACATGGGAATAAATGGCGTAGCTGTGTTTTATGGGTAAACTGTTGAAATCTACCAAACACTAAAGAGCTGTCATCCCTCCCCAGCTCCGGAGAGCAGCAGCCATTCTAATGACAAGTTTTGCTAACGAAGCAGTCGTGAAAAATATTTACTGCCAGAGTTCCTTCAACTGACATTTGCATCTTCTGTAATTTGCCAAACTCTCTGTGCAACTGGAGCTGTTTTCATGGGACTATAATTTACAAGGAGGGTTTTTCCTCACTTCTCAGTGTCTGCTTAAAAAAAAACAACAAAAAACAACCCAAAGCATCTTTGGTTCTGAGATTCACACTTAATTTTTCACTTTGTTTTGGCCAGAGGAGGAGGGAGCGACAAAGGGAAATGGATATCCTAGGAGACAGAGCAGAGATGGAGGAGTATGAGATAGGGCTGCTCAGTGCAGTGAGTCATGGTCGCTCGCTGGAGAGCCAAGAAGTGTCAGAGCACAGCGGGGTCCTCCCCGGTTCAGCCAAGCAGGAGCCAGCTGAGAATGGACGCGTTTCCCCTGTCCCCAGGGGAGAAAATCAAGATGGATTTGAGGCAGGATCAGCATTTGGATCCAAGAGGAAACGGTTAAAACCACCAGATGTCATTGGTCTCCTCCTTGGTGGTGTGAGAGGGACCACGATGCCAATGTGCCCTGCAAACCACCCTGCTGGGTTGTTTTTTTAGAGCACCGAATATTCGTGTGTTGGGCTATTGGGAAAACCTGAGGAACAGTGACAGCAACAGGTGAATGCAGGTGGGATCATGAAAACTTACAACGTGTTTCCTGACTCGACATGTTGTGCCAAAACCGGGCATGGACAGATGCGTTTCCATCATCGTTTTGTGCTTCATTGAGAACAGCTGCCACCCAATTTCCCACCGTCTTTGTACTCCCCTGCACGTTTGCAGCACCTTGGAAGGCAAATGCTGCTCTCCCTGCGTGTTTGCAACCCAGATGTTGTAGGTTCAAGGAGGTGAAGGAAAGCTGAGCCAACGTGGGAAGGACTCATCTGCTTTTCCTTCCAACCCAGAGAAAAGCCACAGCTAAAGGGCAAAGCAGCACTGGTGCGAGGAGGTTGGAGGCACGGGTGCAGCTCTCCAGCCCAGGAAGGAGAAAGAAAGGAGGATTTTTTTAGCAGGAAATTTGCCCTTCTGTTTCAGTTTGGACAATATATATAGCCACTGTGAGAGGCAAAGGATAAATACGGACTGGCAGTTGCTAAATGCAGCCCTGCTGCAGGAAGGACCTCACACCCCACAGCTGCGCCAGCCCACCTGGCTCTGGTTTGTAGGGCCACAGGTGAGCTCCATCATCTTGAATATATAATTCCCATCCCTCAAATTGGCATCTTCTCCATCTGTGTGCTGGGATGCTGATAGTGCCCATTGCACTGCAAAGGGCCAGGAGGTCTGCACCTCTCATTTGTCAGCT
>PPHD01018350.1:0-14592 GCA_002909625.1 Bambusicola thoracicus
GTTGACTACTGATGCATTAAGCACTTCAGTAATTCTACAAGGCTTGTTTCCAAAACTTTTCCCAAAAATTTGTCTGAAATCTGGGGAGGAGAACAGTGTGATTACACAGAACATCTTTTCTATGATATGCAGTATATTAATTTCTTCTTTCATCTAGCTTGCCTTTTAACACAGCTTTACTTTTTTTTTTTTTTAATTGTTGCTGTTTCAAAGGGAAAGAAAGATTAAAAACCTGGAGAAACAACAATTAATGTTTTTTCTCTGTTCCTTATCTACAACTGCCAGTTACTGAACGCTGAATATAAAACCAATTAATGCTTCCTGAAAAACTGTATTTCTCCTGACAGTCATCTCCACTGCAACCAAATGCAGCATCACAAACAGGATGATTTTGATGATGCAAAAACAGCAAAATTACATTGCTACTGCAGGAACAATTCAGGAGAAAAAAAGATACAACATGAAGCTTAAGAGAATGGTTAGAATGGTTCACATCCACTTGAACTATGGAATGAAGAACCAGGTTAACAAAGCCCAACCCACAGCTGTTTGAACAGTGAACTCTATTGACATTTAGATACAACACACACCAATATTTCCTGGGACAACACAGACTCCCATTTCCTCTCAGGCTCCTCCCAGCCTACTCTCAAACTCCATTCTCAAATGGTCAGCATTTCTACCATGACAGTACCTCCACGCTCACAAAAACTAAAAATTAAAGCAAAGTATCACCTTGGTAATCATTTAACTTTCTTTGCCTTGTTTTACCAGTTCCATTTATTTCTTATCCAACTCTGAAATCATCCCTGCCACTAGTGCTGCTATGTAACCTCTCAGTACAACTTGCCCAGGTCCACTGACATCTGTATCTCTTACATAAATGCTCTGAAATCCAGTAGGAATTAGAAATAGTAGCTCGCTTACTACTATTTTAATACAGAGAAGTCAAACTCACAATCTCATTCTACATTTTTAATAGCATTCTGTTCTCTGGCTTTAGGAGCAAATTTCTGCACTGTACTCCTCTCTCTAGACAAAGCTGGATGTGACAGCAGGCCTTCTTTTCCTCTGCTTCCTTCAGTCTACAAAGTGCTGTCTTGTGAGTGAAAAGGCTCAGTCAAATTTTCAGTTTAGATGAGTACCTAGTAACCAGCAGATTTAGCTTCAGAGATCTTCCTTTCTCAACTTTCCCTGCCTAAGAAACTGGACGAGGCAAGGAACCACAGGCAGTGAACTGTGATTATTGTTATGGTTTTGATCGAAGGCTAGGGAAGGTGTATTTTTTCCTCTTCTGTATGATGATGTCATCAGGCACAACGTGATGCAGTGCAATGTCAGTTGTCTGAAACACTGCAGTTTAATAGATCATGAAGTCTTCATGACACTGGTTTAAAGGGTGTCTAAGCAAAACAAACACCCACTTTGGTACCAGGCATGCCAAAAAAAACATATATTGGTTGCATTAGACCACCTGCTGTACTGGCAATGGCACAATATGTGTATATCTTTATACTACAAAGACATCAGGCAAAGCGAATACATTCAGACATATAATGGATTTCTCCATCTCCTCCTAGTTTTAGCATATATCTTACTTGAAAAATTATTTGAATTGCTATGTGCTGCATCTGATTAGTCCATCTTAAAACCAGCTAAGAGAAGCCAGTCTGTCAGTAGGAGAGTATCGAAGGAAACCATTTACTGGTTTAGCAAGCTGAATTTTAATTTCACCAGTGAATTTCACCTCCATGGATAATCACTTTCTTCTAATCTCAAAACAACAAAGCTGACTGCAAAGTGTAATTAATCTCATTACCTGCTTTCATTAATATCACCTGCTTATATAAATTACATAAATTGTAAGACGTTTGTCTAGAATTTAAAAGCCTTTGGAATCATAAACCATCCAGCACATGTCCTGTAAGCCTTACACTGCTGATGCTGCTACTTCGATGAGTCCAGCTGGCTGTGCTACCTGCAGGCCTTTACGTGATTTAGAACCTCCTCTAGTCAAATGCCTTACAGTCAAAGCTGACCAGCCAGCACGCAGAGAGGTGCACAGAGGTGGCAGAACCACAAAACGAATTAACGGCCCCTCCATCTCCTCAGTAACCATCATCCTCTTCACATCTGACAGCAACAACCAGCCAAGTCAGCGTGTCCTGTCCTGTGGAGTTCTCCCATGGCCTGAGCTGCAGTGAGGGGACCCTCAGCATCAGTAAAGCTTCAAGCTGATACAAGTACCCTCATAAACATTACAGTTATTACAGTTGCAATCAACAACTATCACTCTGAAGTCAAACATGCTACAAAACATCTCTAAAACCTCACCTGTTGTTCTGGCTTGGTTTCTTTTTTTAAAATGTTTTTACTTACACACCGATACCACTAATGTAGATACTAGGAACAGACAAACAATAACAACTTGCCTTTCTACAGTGAGTTTCTCTCTCATTCTCCTCTTACGTAAAGCAATGCATAAGTAAATGTATCCCAACTTTACCAGGCAGAGAAAGGCTGCAGTTCTTGCCCCAGGCAGTTTGGTGGCAATTCATGGCAGTAAATGCCCATCTCCCAGGATTTCTGATTTACAATCAGCTGCAAGATACCATGCAGTCTTTGTTACTGTCAGGAAGCACTAAATACGCAGAGACAAGTTTAATTCATTTACCCTGACTATGCATTTTGGTTTTATTTCTCCTATTCTAATTTATTTTTCTCTTCTCTGAAGAAAAGAAGCTATTAAACTGGAACAAATAATTCACCTACAATAACTGATACCAACAACACAGAAATTGTTTTCAATACTGACTGCAATATAGCTAAAAAGCCACATATCTGAAAGTTGTGCTACAATTTCATAATAATCTAACAACCAAACATATGTGCAGGGCATTCCCATCAAGGCAACAGACATGACACCACATATGAAAGGCAAGATCTGAATCCTAACAGATGGACAATATTTGCCTTGCCTAAACTGACACCAAAAAAGTTCCTACGAAGGCTGATTAAGTGTTCATTGACAGTTACAGTCCACTATAAAAGCAGGGGAATCAATTAGGATTTCTTATTTACTAATGTAGTCATGTCAGTGGGAGTACAGATGTCGAGAAGGAAGAAAATTCCACCAGAAATCATTTCTTCAGCTCTCACTCCAGTCAATAATCATTGCACCATTTACATGTCTCATTATGTGCATCTCAGATGTTTCTCTCTTGTTCTGTTGAGGTAGTATCAGGTGCAACAAAGGCAATAAAGGCATTAGTTTCATCATGCACAAGATGTGGTTATTTCAATGAAGCTGATAGAAAGTAGAAGAGAAATACTATCAAAAACAAACTGTTAAAATGCTGAGTTATGATTGTTCCAGATTGCTTGAAAGCGTTTTCTTGCCCTTAATGTTTACATCAAGTATCTCTTACAACAGCTTAAAACAGCACTCGCTGGCTACCCTGTAGTATCACAATGAAAAAGCACTAACATGAATCAGGTAATTGTAGGGAAAAGCAACCATGTTAGCTTAACAGGGGAGACCCAAGAGCTCAGCCAAGAAAAAGAGCAGCAAGTAAATGAGCCCATAGGAAAACTAAGTTGAAAGCCTTCTGTAATTAACACACCTTCATAACCACTTACCACCACTCTCAGTGGACCTCTAGAAAAAAATTCACTTCTTTACTTCACGTGTATTGCTGGCAGTAATCAGAAAGGGGAAAAAGTCTCTGGAATCAGTTGGTGATTCCAGCATCTCCAACTGCATGTGTGCCCAGGCCAGTAGTGACACTGAGCCTGAGCACTGCTGCTATTAGTAACACCTCAGCAAAGAAATCCAGCATTACAACATCCACTAAATTGCCCACTGATCGTAACGATTAAAAACTGATTTTTTTTCCACATTTTTTATCACAGTGCAACTTCATGTCACTTGAAGTTTTGCAAATAAAACATTACCATCAAAGCACATACATGTTAATGCAGTGTTCCAGAAATTGTGGACACCTGATCATGAAACTCAATACAGCTAAAGGCAGAATATCCTGAGTTGGAAGTGGTGCATCAGGATCACCAGGCTCCCAGCTCCACACAGTACCACCCAAAATCCAATCCCTACATCTGAGAGCTGTCCTAATGCTCCCTGAGCTCCAGCAGCTCGGGGCTGTGCTCACCAGCCTCTGGTGCAGAACCTTTTCCCAGCACCCTGACATAGCTCTGTGCTGTTTCCTCAGGTCCTGGCACTGATACCAGAGGGAAAGGTGAACATGTGTTGTCATCACAACAACAGTATGGAGGTTTTTTTGTAGATGAGGCCAGGATCCTGTAGGTTAAGGCAAATAACTTAAAATACATTTAAATAAATAACACAAGAACAAATCTCAAGTTCTGAAGAAAGCAACACGTGTTATTGTGATGTCTGTAAGGGAACAAAATGAAAACACCTAAAAAAACCCCACTTTGTTAAGCCTGCTTCCACAGCATGATTCTCTCCCCTCCCACCCTTACTTAAAAAAAAACAAACAAACCAGATAGCAGTGAGCTGTGTTTTTCTGAGGTGTTACCTCCAAGCGCTGCTACTTGGCAGCTCTTAATTTCATTTGCTATCTTTGTCAGTGTCATCTGCTTTTCCTGTGAGCAGTGTCAGCTCGTCAGCTGCACAGCAACTGTACTTGCTTCAAGCTGTGCCTTTGCGAGAGGCAGAGCACTTGCAATAGCTTATCTTAAGCTGCCGTGTATCTGAGACAGAACTCAAGGTACCTAAAAAAGAGAACACTGAAGAAAAAGAGTGCTGTGATCATTATACCATCTGCAAGCGATGTTGAATGCTGGTATTGCTCCTGCATGTGACAATGATGTCACTTAAAATCACAATGCTCAACTCATGAGAAGATGGTAAGAAAATAAGATGCATTTTGAGCATCCCATTGGACTACTCCCATTGCCCAGGAGCCTTAGAATAGTTGGACCTTTGAAACCTCAAACAGCACAAAGACCATGAGCTCCACTGCCATAACATACCACATAACCCACGTAACATTACCATCTCCAGAAACAAATGGGTCACACGCTTAATATCATCATCTGCCTTTCCTCTAAGCACCACATAAATGTGAAGGAACAATAAAAAGGAAAGGAGCTGTAAAGTTTCATCCAACACCTGAATATCTCGCAACTCAACACAGATATATAGTCAGCTTTAAAAGACACTGGCACTGGTATTTCAAGCAAGTCCAAAAAGCTCCCTATTGCCCCATTTTCTAAATGCATTAAGAAAAGATGTGAAGAGAAGTCAGTCTCGAGACCTTCCAGCCTACTGGTAATTACTTAATTCAGCTCCTGGGTGAAAAGAGCAGCAGAGCAGAGCACAGGGTCAGCAGCAGTGATTTAGTTGAGCTGCTGGTACCAGCAGAACAGAATTGATGTTATTCTGTTATTCCTTCAAAGCATTCTTAGCTCTTTCTAAAGCATAATAAAAG
Organism: Bambusicola thoracicus; assembly: GCA_002909625.1. Lineage (NCBI taxonomy): Eukaryota > Metazoa > Chordata > Aves > Galliformes > Phasianidae > Bambusicola > Bambusicola thoracicus. Next base: position 5,475 of record PPHD01018350.1, read on the forward strand.
GTGCTTTTATTTTTCTTTAATAGTGTGAGAAGGGACAGTTTTCTTGACTCTGACTTGTGAATGACTAGCAAATACAAATGGTGACCAAAGCAATCTCAAAGCACTGTGTGGGATACGGTATTATTTTATTCGTATATCCACATGCAATAGCACTCCATTAGGAACACAACACCCACAGACTTTTCCTATTTTAGCACATCAAAAAGCCCAAAGAATAGACTCTCTCAATATGAAGCATACATTGTCAATCACCTTGATTATCCCTCGGTATAATTAACCTTATCTGAATGCAATAATCACTAATGAAATTCTTCAGATTATTTTCTTGTACAAAGCAAATACTAAATTAAATTGTAAAGTAAGTACCTCAAGGAAGGAGCTCCTAGTCACCAGCTGCAGTAAAAGTATAAGACAGAACCAGTCAAGGACACCAGGTTTTTGGGCAGAACAAACTGGTACCGCCTTAGTATCAAACCTTAATATTCAAGACTTAACCAATGTTACCTCCTAAGTTTTCTCCACAGATGAATAGTGGAGGAATAGGTAAACCTCACTAACCTGCTTACCACTATTTACTGAGTATATACTGAGTATATTCTGTAGAAAACTGAGACGCTGATCTGCATCTCCTCTCACATCTTCTGGCTGGGGTGACATCGAAACCCTTTCACATGGAGGGACATCCATTTAACTACAGCATCTAAACAGGGTCAGCTCAGACCCCTGGGAATCCAAGGTAGCAGAAGGCAAGCACCAGACAAGGAGCAAGCATGCAGCATGGGCACATCCTGAGAGATTTCTGAAAAAAGGCAACTCCACACCCAGACCTCATTTCTCATTGATGAGAGAAGTAGGAAACATTTTAGAGATACAAAGGATTCTATGTGAAGTTTGGGAAATCCAAAGAAGTGCTGAAAATTGCTCAAGTATAAAGAAACAGAGAGGTTGTGGAGTCTCCTTCTCTGGAGATACTCAAAACCTGCCTGGACACGATCCTGGGCAATGTGCTCTAGGTAACCCTGCTTGAAGCATGGGGACTGGACAAGATGATCCCAAGCGGTCCCCTTCCAACTTCAGCCATTCTGTGAAAGTTCAAGGAGATACCAAAATTTGGATGATTTGAATGGATTCCAATTCAAATCTCTTGATTTGCTAGATCATAACATTTATGCATTCCTTATCTTAGGAATGACTTTTTCTACTTTGTCTTGGATGGTATGAAAAGTTGAAAACCTTGAGCACCTTTTGGCAAGTGCAATACCAAGAGAAGGTAATATGGCAAGTCTGCCTCAAAGCTCTAGCAGAGGTGTGCTCACATTACAAATGCTTAGGAATTTGTTTTAGACACATTAGCAGAAATTAAAAAATCAAACTGTATCATAATAGAAGTATCAAATTTATACCAACAATCAGCCTTTGGGAGCTTCAGCAAGTAAACACAAGCCACATTTTCTTATTGCCACCCAATAAGCCCTACAGCTATTAATTAACCTTCAGTAAATATTTGGAAGCTTAAGTTTTTATTTAATATGAAATCTCAAATTAGAAATTGGTTAAACAATTTATGGCTTAACCATTTTCACTGCATACTAGTTTCCTATGTTTACATTGTGCTAGCTATTTGATTTTAATTCCAGCCCATTAATTCATTGCTTTGCTTAATCTAGCTCAACTGGGAAGAGTCCCTCTTAATCCAAAACAAAAACATCCATACAAAGAGTTAATCCATAGTGGTTAATCAGGAATAGATGTTCCAAAATAAATCCACAGGCTGAAAATAAGTAAATCCCTTAGACTGAGTTTGATTTGGACCACTTTCACCTCAGCTTCAAAGCTGCTGCTAAAGACAAGTACATCCCCATGCCACAACTACAGCAATACAGTTATTTGGAGCTGAAGCCATACAGCATACAGCAGGAGAACACGGCAATTTTCTTTAGCAAATTAGATGGAAATTCTTGCAAATAAGATAAAAAAAAATAGGGAGGAATCAAGAAGTAACAAAAGGAGATTTCTTCTGTGAAAATTGGGCAGAATTCTAGGAAGTACTGTGATTCAACACAGAGACATATATTTGGTTAGTTGTAGCTTAGGGACTCCATTCTCTGCTTTTCTCATGGAAGGTGTGCACACTCAACTACAGGTGTGAGCATACAAGCAGAGTGACAGAAATGTGATGATTTCTTTCTTATGCGCCACCTACTGTGTTAATGGAGCGGTCTCTCATAATTTGGAGTTTATTTTAGAAGACAGGAACAGTCTATGGACTCATAAAGGTGCAGTCCATCTTAAGAGCATGAACAGTCTTCATCTCTGGTCTAAAGGTCAAAGTGAAAGCAAAGGACCTCGAGGCCAGTTGTAGGAAACACATCTGATGGCAGCAGAACAGTCTGTACACATGTAAAATCTCACGGTAATAGTTCAGTTATTAAGTAAAGCTCTAGGACTTTTGACTTAATTAATATCAAAGCAATACACAGATACTAGATAAGATGCAACTGTCAAAATTATACCACAGGTGATTTCTTCATTTGAAAGTACATTTTAGTTAAGAGAGTGTTCTCAAGAACCCATTCACACGCCACTGAAAGATGGAGAAAAGAAGAAATCCCAGTTAGGCTCACACCAAGAAAAGAAGCAGTTAAAATGTTTATGGCCTCACTACAGCTGTTAGTTTATCCCCTCCGTAACTAATGAAAACTATATTTTAATTTTCATATGCTTCTCCATAGGTACCAAAATCAGAATGGACTTTTCTTTGCATAGCCCTTTACTTGCGCTTATTTTTCTTGCATGGCTTCTGCGTCATATAAAATGTTTTGTCTGAATTCATGGTAAGGTGGGATGTCCAAAAATTTATGCAAGTTGCTACCAGCCACAGCAAAAACGTTTGGGGAAATTGGCAATCTTCCAAAAACCAGGAATATTCCAGAAAAGCAGAATATGATTCAAAAGTACATTGTCAACTGTGCAACCATTTTGTTTATAGCTGCAATGCAGCATTCTTTTCAGGTCTTTTCATCTCACTTAAAGGATAAAATGACCCAACTGCCTACTCTGTTCCATCATTATTCATTAATGAAGAGACTGGGCCAAGAGGATTGTCATTGCAGGATTAAAGAAAAGGTTCATTAATACACCCCTTAAGCATGGCACACATTAACACAAAACAAGATAAAGACATGAAAATCAGAAACTTTTAAAGTCTGCTTTAGCAACCTTTAGAGAAATCATCAATTTAAGTATTGCTGATAACATACTGCTATATTATAAAATAATGTTGATTAATATAGAAGGTGCAAACCCCTTGAAATGTTTTTCAGCAAGATGAACAGCAGGGCTAAGGATGCTTTCAGGCAGACATCTTGAGCATGCATTTATTTTCTACAGGTTATGTAAGTGGTGAGCAGAGATGAACCGAACGGTCAGGCTGAAATATTCAGGACACTCAAAGGCAGACTTCCCCCCCTCCCCCTCTCTACTGCCCTAATTCTTCTGTGCCTTCTGTTAAACTTATTTATACTTTTCCCTGTCTCCCTATTTGCCTCTTATGTCCTTTCCTCTTCCTGAAGCACATCTTGCACATTTTCCCTCTTCCCTTCGTATACTTTTTCACATTCCTTACTTTCCCCTTAGTTTTATCTTGAAGAAACCAATGCCTCTGATAAATATCAGGTAGCTCTTCCTTCTTCCCTCTCAGTTTCTACTGCTCGCTACCTCTCTCTCTGAAACTTCTTACTTTACCGAAACTGCGTACCTTCTGGGCCACAACTGTTTCTTAGCTTTACACAGCTGTATTTATTTATTCATTCAGATGAGGAGCATGAGTACCAAATGCCTAACAGTCCTGAAGTGCAGTATGTTGCAATACTCATATACTGTCAGAACTGAAGCTTTCCAAGATGGCTCTGCCATACCCCGTACACGTTCACTGCAGACTTACAAATGACATTCAAGAAAAGCTATTTTAAGAAAACAAAACACTGCCCACTCTGCAGGACTCAGAAAATCTCGAGAAAAATACTCTATTTGTTGAATGATTACAAAAAATAGAATCCAACAAAAAATGAAAAGGAAGTCTATTATGTGAGACTATTAATACCAAGTACCAATATTACACTTCATTTATATGCTCTCAAGATTTTAGAACTTACTGGAAAAATGAGCAATTCTTGTTATTATGGAAACAGGAAGCAAGGTTACATAACGTAAGAAGACAGCACTAATCTTTTAACTTCCTGAGCATTGTTTGTGTCAGTCTTTATCTGCAATTAAGCTTAGTGCATATGAAGTTCACTGGCTGCCAAAGCTCAGAGGACTGATACAGCCCAGGACAGGTAACTCAAGCTCCTTCTACACTGACCTACCAAACTCTGACCTATTAGACCTGTGTGGTAAAAGTGAGAAGGGATTACAATTTCATTCAGATCTTGATATCTGAGCAATTCATTGACAAGAGTACCAATTATGTTCGATCCCGTCACCTTTCCCCCTACTTCTGGGCTGGACTGATTTGCCATGAAATGGTAATCCTGCATCATGCTGAATTTGATAAGAGTGACCTAAGATGAAACGTCCCGGGTCTTGAAAATGAGCCTTAATTCATCCAGTTTGTTAATTTGCGATAACTCTAATGCTATAAAATCACAGGTTTAATCTATGTTTGGGTGTATACCACACTCCCGTTTACACACAGTCGCAGTAATGTATGCAAATCTACGGTTCTTATCAGTACCAATGAAAACATACATGATAATACTTTACAGAGATTACAAATGCTTCTGTGCTCACCTGCATCAAAATGTTGGATCAGTGAAATGTGTTCCCTCTGTCAATGTCTGGAGAACTTGGGTGACAACATTAACTGATGCAAAACCATTGGTCCAGTCTACCTACCATGCTTGCATCTTATCAATACAAAGTTATTAAATAACAATGTACATGAACATGTTCAATAAAAAAAAATACTGCAACTGATGCATCTGCACCTAACTGAGAACAGTACAGACCAATCCACCCACTTCCCCTCAGAAACTGAGGTTAAATATTGGACTCTCCAGCAACCTTGCAAGGACTTTGGAGCAGGGCTGATCAGAAGGTTCAGGACAGGCATGCTGCCCAGTGCTTGCTGCACACACAAGGAGCCCTTCCCCACAGCTATGCATGCAGGGTCCTCCCCTGCGCCAGGATGAAGATGTCACAGCAAAAAGATGCAATTTTATCTCTTATTTAAAATCATTGTAAACATTTTTCTTTTAAGTGCCAATGCCAGGCTGACATGGTTACTAAGTCTCCACGTGAATCGCCCGACTCTGCAAACTATATTTTTATATTCTTTCCTCTGCTATGGTTTCATCGTACGTTTTTTCTACTTGCTTTTTCTCCCTCTAAATCTGGCCTGCATCTGCTGTGCTTTATGTAATGCTGTTTTGTGCAAAGTCATAGGACCCAATTACAAAATTTCAACAGGAAACTGCATCCAAAGATTTTGCTTTAACTGATTTGAAGAGATTTTGGTTTCTCTACCGAAGCCTCAGCTTCATAAAGTGGAATTCCTTGAGTCTGATGACCGACTGGTCCTGATTCCCGGCATGATCAAGCTGCTGCCTTCAACACCCTTGACTTGTCCTTGAAATGGCTTTCTGCAGCCATGACTCACTCCGCTACGGCACTCATTTTACTGGCAGAAAATTGAGCTGAGTGACACAGAGCTAAGCATGGAGGGACATGTCTGTGCAAGGGACAGTAGATTCCTGGGGCACGAGAAAGGAGCACCAAGCAATCAAAGTGTTCTGGCTATTAAAAGAAAAAAAAGAAGGTATTCACAATTTAATTTTCCTGGCTTCAAACAGACATCCTCAACACACCATTTCATTTGTGTGTAGGAAAAGAATCATACAGCCAAGCTTTCCCCTTACAGTCAGCCATTTAAAGGGGAAAAAGAGTACAGCGGGAAGCATTTGAGTCATACAAGCATTAGGAGAAAATAACAAATTACAAACAGGCAGGTAATTTAGCTGTTTGCAGGCTACTTTCCTCTTCACAAACCACATCAGTATGTTACCGGCTGGATGTCTGCTCTTCAGAAAGAAACCCCTCTACTATTGTATTGTATTTATTGAAAGTTTGGGATATAATCTTCACAGTGGTATAAAATAGAGAACCAAATGTTCTTGTGCTATGGTAGACCACTAACATTTGTTTGAATAGGAAAATTACGTCTGGAGTTTGCCTTCATATAGATGAAGCACCGTGTCTGGAAGCTGTGGTTACAGGCATAACCGGAAAGCTTTCTGGAACACTGTCACCTGAAAATTATGCATGGTCATTAGGCTGTTTGTTTCCCAATAAGCGCTAATAACTTGAGGTGGGTGTGGTTATCGCCTAAGCTTCCTGTATTCTCTCCCACTTGTATGCCCACTAAGTGTTTATAAATGATGATTAGACATTAGTCGACCACTTAGCACAGTGGGGATCTGAATCATAATTGGAGACCAAATGAACACAAGCGTATTGAAAAAGTAAACAATTTACATCTCAGTTTGGCAAAGCCAGTGCTACATACAAGTCATTACGGATATCGGAGTTCATTAATTTTCGCTAAAATTCGGGAAATAGTCATTCAAAAGCCAAGTGGAAGGTACCTCATTTCCCCTGCCCAAACTAAGGGCAGCTCCTGAGCCAGCTGGGAACATTTCCAGCTCTATTTGCTTGCACAGTTAGACAAACAGCTATGCTGACACTGAAAACCAGAGGCAACAAACAGCCAGGAACTAGCGGGTGGATACAGTCACGCCTTCAAGCACCTAACTGTGCACTCACAGGCTCCAATCTCACCCATCACCAGTGCTACCAAAAGGATTGAAATTAAAAATATCACTCTGTGGCAACCATAGGTTTACATCTTAATGGCCTGTACAAACTCCAGTGATGGTCAAAAGGTTCTGTTTATCCTCATAGCAAAGATTGTTTATCCTCACAGCAAACGCAGCTACATGCTCTTTGCTTGTACATGTTTGCATAACATAGTGCTCAGCTATTAGCAGTAGGGTCATTCTTGACCCTTTCTGATGTCTGAGCTCTCACAAATCTTTTTAAGTTTTAGTTCTGCAAGAGTAGAAAAACCTAATGTACATGGGATTTTACACAATAAATGTCACAACATAGATCAAAAGCGTTTCTTCTTGCTTAACCTATGTCTTTCACATAATTATCCCTTCAAGTACACAGAGACAGAATATATACAAATGTGGAAAATGCCAGGGATACCACAGTGACGATGCAAGGGGAGGTGGAAATTACAACTGTGAACACTGAATACAAACATGAAAGAAAGCTGACTTAAGGACTCTAGGTTAGACTCAGTAGGTATGTCTGCATGGCAGAAGCCACTTAAACGCATTCATTTATTTTTTTTTTGTAAAGCTATGCTAATCCAAAATGGGACTGTATCTTTGAATTAAAGGAGTCTGTGGTGAAAACATGTCTCCAGAGAATGGAATTGCCTTATTTGGGTTATGTTGGATGATTTTTTTTTTTCCCAAGCACACAGCTTCTGTGGCACGTCATCAGCAAACCAGTGCACGTCATCAGCAAACCAAAACACTGAAATCTATTGGAGTACAGCTAGAATTAGTGGACAATCAAGAGAAGGAAACGTGTGCCCAATTTTTAAGGCTTACATTTGTAAAGTGAAACACAAAAGTAAGGGTGAATAAAGATTCTATTATTTATGGACACGTTGAATTCAGTTTGGCACTTCTGTTGTTGAGAGCTCATTGGATAGAAAGGATATAACCGCTTCTGAAACTTTCAGAGAATTAAATGTAATCTACCTCCCAGTTATTTCTAAAATTATACACAGCCAAGAGAGTGCATTAAAGGTCTTTTACTTTGAATCTCTTCATGCCATAAAACTTCTGATCTGCAAGAAATGTGAGACCTCTAGGAACGATGAGTACAAAAGCATTATCTTTAAATGCTGTCAGAAAATAAATAAAACTGGCTTATGGGAGCATGGCTGAGAAATTGACTTACGTGTGGACAGGGATTCAACCAATTGTGGAAAGAGCTGAAACGCAATGGGGTTTCTTTGTTGGTTTGTTTTTTCCCTACCCTCACATTACTAAATATCTCCGAGTAATTCTCATCTCAGACTGAATCACGGTGCTGGTTAGCAGACTGAATGAAGAGCTGGTGCTTGCAGCTCGCGCTCACTTTTGAAACATAAAAATTCTATATCGGGAAGAACAACATTTCAAAATGCAAGTGGTAGATTTTCATCATTGCTCTTTCTCTTGAATTGCTACACAAATATAAGTGACCTGCCCTCGAATTTTTTTGATTATCAGCAGACTAACAAAATGTATGAATCCCAAGCATTTTTGGCAGCTTGCAACACACACACACAAGCACAGGGACATAGCACAGAGATTGCTATGTTTTGACTTAATTAAATACTTTTGTACAAAAGTCACAGGCTAGTCTGAACTATAAGAAAGCAAACAGGCCTCTCTATTACTGTGTTCCCCAACTGTTATTTCTCCAAGATGTTTTCCTGATGTTGTGTGCCTTTATCTCCTCTTTTAGTTAACTATTGTATGTCAACATTTTTATGCCTAACATTAAGAAAATTAGTTAAAATAGAAGTTCAGGTATGATCTGGTTTGTAACGCGTATCTTCCCAATTTTTCAGAAGAGTTTGAATAGAAATCTTGCCATAAATTCAGCTTATTCCAAGATACACTGCCTCTTCGTTCTCCCTCCAGACTGTGCTTGGACCTCAGAATGCACCACAGGAACTAAACTGATGCTGGTTCTGGAAAAGAGTTCCCAGGTTTCCCCTGCCCAGAAGTCTCCAGAGATCCCTGTGACAGCAGAGTGAGACTGAGTACACACCAACTCAGCACATCTGCTGGGGCTTCTCATCCTTGGTACAGTTGCCAAACCATCCAGAGAACTCAAGTGAGCCTCTGCAGATTCCATAAATCTCCAAATCATTACGAACAATACTTAAAAATAGTGCTAACTACTGTTAGATTGCATTCTGAGCTCTTATAAAAGGGACCAAATGAAATCATTTACACAGTTACTATTACAGAACAAGCCTTACTTATTG
>PPHD01018351.1:0-14591 GCA_002909625.1 Bambusicola thoracicus
AAGAAAAGGAAAAAAAAAAACAAAAACAAAAAAACAGCAACTCCATAAGGCAGAGGTGGGCAACCTGAAAGAACAAGTATGGGAGATAAGATTATAGAATTCCCTCAACTTTTTTTTTTTTTCATGCTGGCATTCGCCAGCCAAAGCATTCTGCCAGAGCTGATCTCATAACTCAGATCACATCTCTGCTTCCTTCATGCTTTCAGTTCTCATCTCAATGAATATTATTCTAGCCATCCATGACACTGCTCTTAACCCCACCCTCTCAGCCCGTTATCCTTTCTTTTCCTTATTTCTTGACAGGGTATTTAGATATTTCCATTCTTTCTACTGTTTTTCAGACTCTTTTCACCCACACATCTCAGCTGACATAGAAGAAATTAAACTTTCTGCTTTTTAAGCCAACATTGAGTCACTATTTGTGCATACTCTATGACATTTTCCCTTTGTGTCTAGGTTACAGCTCCCCATATGTGACAGGGTATGTTCACAGATTAAAAATTTCATCTACTCTGCTGACAAGCTTTTTATGCCATAGTTGTCTGTTGCTGTTGAGTCTACTACTCTGTCTTTTTTTAGGCCATTACTCTGTTTGATTTCTGTTGCTAAGAAGTGGTTGTAGCAACCGAGCTGTTAAGGTCTGTGTTTTAAAAGAGAATCAGAACTGTTAATCTTTTCTGCTTAAACCATGCTGTACAATATCATTTGGTCTCCTTATAATAGCAAGGGTTACAGAATCTGGTCATGACAGTGTGGCCATGAATCTGTCTTGACATATCCTTTAGCTGAGCCATATATGCTTAGAAAGCATTCAGCTCCTGCTATGTCTTTGCTCATCATCCAAGCCAGAGGTCCTTCCACAATGCTTGTTGCCATTGTTATCGTTATTGGTATTAAAACTTGTTGATTTTAACTCTCAGATATTGATTCTTTTCCATTATATTGCTGTTAGACATACAGTTTCTGTCATCACGTATTTAATATTTTTTAATCAAAGGGAGACTTCTCTCTCATCTGCGGATTTTGGCGTAATTGAGTAGTATATCCGCCTTTGGATGTTTTACTGCAAAAAAATGTGACAAGTAGTCAAGTATGCCATTTATGAACATTAAATAATTCACTCCTCTGAAATTTTATCCAACACCAGTCATTTTGAAGATCGTTAGAATGGGCTGCATCAATAAATAAATAGCTTGTCAAGCACATTTGCTATTATGCCAAAGTAGGATGTTCAAATGTCTGCTTTCTGAATTTAATGCATCAGAGATCTTTATGCTTCTCCATAATCTACTCTGTATTTTAGTTTTATCATGTGAACTACAGGACTTTGTTCTTTATCACTGTAAACTCTTCCTTAACCAGTAAATTGATTCAGTTTCCATTTCTAAATACCGTGTTTATTTGTTTGTTTTTGTTAATCAATTTTCTTCACTGATTATATTATGTATTTCCAGGGAGTAGGACCAAAAACAATTCTGGGAGGTTATCCACACTACTCTTCCTTCAGCAGAAATAGGTTTTCCTGAGTTTTCCCTGGTGCTTGCTACAGATATGAGAAAATCAGGGTTTTCAACATGTTTGTTCTCTACTCACACATATATCTGCATAAACACATCACATGCAGCAAAATTTTGGAGATTATAAGAGAGCTATGCAGATTCTGACTGGGAGCACAGACTGAATGCCTGGATACCAAGCTTCCACAGTATTCTCTGGCATGTGTGCGCCCGTGGTCAATGTGCTTCTCTGAAAAGGGAATGATAGTCAGGAATACAGGTGTCCTCAATCTACCCATCACACATTTTCTCTCTTCTTTGTCTAGTAAGATAATATCAGTTGTAAGAAACAGTGAATGGCTTCCATGAGATGATATGCCTTTTTTGTTTGTTTGTTTTACACTAAAATATGATCTTATATCTGGCTTGAGGTAGAGTGGAGTCTCACCAAGATGAGAAGAAAATAAAGGGATAAAGATAGCATCGCTATTTTTCCTATAGCAAACATGTATTGTCTCCTATTTGGATGTCATCATAGGAGAAGAAACTGAAATTCATAGTTGTCTACAGTAAAAAAGATTATCTTCTTGATATTCCTCTCCTGGGAATCTCCAGATCTACGGTACTACTCTGCATGTATTTGCTGTAAGAAGATGTACAACACAAGGTGAGCAGAAAACTACTGTAAATGCAAATGGAGTTTGTAAGAGAAAAGGCAGACATCAGAAGTGAAATTTGGTCAGAATTTCTAACTACTCTACGTTTTCAAAGTGAAATATTATACTGGACCTTATGATGATTAAGTGGCTTCCCTTCTGAAAAAGAGTGGCCTACAAAATCACACAGAATCACAGAATGACCTGGGTTGGAAGGGACCTCAAGGATCATGAATCTCCAACCCCCCTGTTGGGTAGGGCCAAAAATACAGTATTCCTTTAAAAGAAGGAATGAATGTTCTTTTGGTACCTGCAACACTGGAGGTTGTATTACCTGAGAACTGAACTATGTTGTAAATCATTACTTTCCGAAATGTTCTAGTGGGTTCTCAAAATCTCGTTTTGAATTTCTGGCATGCTGATCCATTTAGATATTTCTGTAGAAAGCTTAACATTTCTACAAGTTTATAGTACTTCCTTCAGTGTAAAGTGATACCCTGCACATTCTGAGCTGTTAAGGATGAGATGGCTTGTCAAAGCTTTTATTAGTCTTTCTCCCTGACAACACATCTCGCTAACAGTTAGGCAACCTCCAAAATAATTTTGTGCATGATCTGAGACATGATAAACTCTCTCTCTGTGTTATTTCTATTCTCTCTCCCCTTAGAAGAGAAAGTTGATATTAAATCATACAGAAAAATGAAGACGAGCCACGCTTTAGGAGTACTAACACTTAGTGTGTCAATCAGTGCACTTTTTATGGTATGAGTAATTGTGTGACAACAAAAGGAAGTTAAAAGCTGCTGTGGTTTAATCTGGCAGGTGGCTGAGCACCACACAATTGTTCAGTCACTCCTCTCCTTCCCAGTGGGTTGGGGGAGAGAATTGGAGGAAAAAAAAAAAAAGTAGAACTCAAGATTTGAGATAAAACTGTTTACTAAGATAGAAAATAAGGAAGAGGATAATAGTTATGACTAGATATATATATATATATGAATGTATGTAACGTGTGATACACAAGCAATTGCTCACCACTCACCAACCAATATCTAGCTAACCTCCTAGAAGTAGAAGGAAAAAAAAAAAGATGAACTCTCACCTATGCAACTTTTCATCCACATGATGTCATATGGCATGGAATATCTCTTTGGATAGTTTAAGTCAGCTGTCCTGATTTTGTCCCCTCTCTTCTCCTTGGCCCTCTGTTCCTTCCAGCACCCTGTGCATATCCCTTCCCCTCCTTTGGAAGAAATTGAGAAAACCAAAGTGTCCTTGGTTCTGTACAGTGCTGCACAGTAACAACTGGAAACTTCAGTGTGTTACCAACGTTGTTTTTCTCTTAAGATCAAAATATAGCATCATGCCAGACACTATGAAGAGAAAACTCTGTCCCAGTTGAAACTAAGACAAAAGCACGTGCAAGGGAGAGATTTGTTTATCTCTCGGTTAACTTCCATGAGTTTGCTCATGCTTTGTTTCTGTGGAGCCACTGAACAAGGCCAGAATTCTGGAGAAAAAAGACACTTATTTGATGAGGTTGTAAAGATTCAGTGTAGAGAGCATTCAAGGTCTCTACTGGAGAAAGTCTGACATACGCTGCCTGTACATGAGTATGCATTGTAACTTAAGGACCAGTCATTTCTGCTGCTGTAAATCAAGAGTTTCTTTACAGATGCTTATTGATTTCTTCTAAACTGAGGAGAAGGGTAAGGAAATGGATTTATGGCATGCCTTTCCTTTTTTTTAGATTGTGGTAGCATTTCTTTTGTACAGGGCATTTTGAAATTGGACATGCTTTACTCTGATACCAAGGTCTGCATATAGAGCAGCTTGATCAGGACTATGATTTCCCTGCTGTGTTGGTAAATACTGTTATATTGACAAGGCAGATACCAGTAAATGTTTCTCTGCTAATGTGTTTATATCAACTTTCCCATTAAGATGCATATGCTACCAATTGAGTATGCTCAGACTTGCAGGATCAGGCAGCAAATTGGTTACAGTATAAAAGTACTGTAGATATAAGTGAGGCAGTTTGTTAATTTATAAGATTACCTGTATACACGTGAAAACTTTGTATTGCATATTGCACATGGTACATATATTTTTCAAGAAACTGGTTCTTATTGTATATGATGGACTGGGGCAGAAAATCCTGTTGCCACTTCTGAACTCATGCAAAGACTAGAAAGACACCACTTGTAGTCATGGATATTTCCTTCTCTGATTCTAATGCAGCCCCTCTGTAGCTTACACGAGATATGCCACAAATCTCATTTTACTCCTTGTTAAAGTACATTCAATTTTGAGATTTTAATACCAAACCTTCTGGTTTGAAAGGATTTTCTTTAGTTTTTATTGCCAATTGAATATGTTGTATCATTGATTTCTTAGCTGGAAAAAAAAAACAAACAAACAAAAAAAAAAACAACCAAGACATAAGAATGGACAAATGAAAACATAACAAAGGCATTAAATACTTGCTTATTTTAAATGGAAAATTTTTTGAACTTTACTAAATAAAAGTCCCATGGACACGAGGTAGAAATTATGAATGTAAATCATATTAAAATATAATTGTTTCTGATCAAACTGTTTCTGTTTGCAGCATGTATTGTGTCACATTTATGTAATCATTTTCTTAATATTATAAATGTTATCTTGATGGAAAATGTGAATGGAATACTAACATGTTTCTTTTTAAGGCCCATTCTTGCTGGATTACTTTCCTTGTTTCTGTATAGAAATAGCCAAAATAAAATTAGTCTTACTTTACTGAAGATTGTGGTTAAGTAGTGAACTAGAAATATCCTGAACTATTACAGAATTATAACAAAATACTTTAAATATAAAAACATTTATTTTCCAGATCTCTGTCAAAGTCACTAGGTTGATGTACGAATGTATGTGATTTAATAAATACTTAATACTTGTCCACTCTTCCGCAGTCTACTGCAATAGATTCAGTAACAGAACATGCAAAAGCTTTTTAAAGACTTATTTCATATCAGATTTGTTTAAAGATAATCAGTATGTTCATGTCTACTATATGGATACATCCCTGGAAAGAAGAGATTTTTTTTTCAAATTCTTCATAATATAAACCTTTTATTTAAGATATGAAAGCAAATCACCAAAATACCAACTACTCTGATAAAAAGAAGAACTTAGAAAAAAAAATATTTTTCCACACATTCAAAGCATGGACAGAATACATTACTCTTATACTGTAATCACTAGGCTGCCTGATCCTACAAGTCCAACCATAAGTTTGCAGAAAATGCATCTCATGCTTGGTCATGCAGTGCCCAGAATAACTCTAGGAGCTTCCTCTGGCTGTGCAGTAGCTGAGCTTGGGTTTGGTAGCAGCATTATGGCATGCTGAAAAGACAGCTGGTAGTATGAATGGTGCTGCCAAGTGGATCAATGCTACTCAGTGGGTAAATCTTTCCTTCTGTAGATTGTTTTGTCCAAAATCATAATCCTAATACATGTGTGTTATATTTTCATACATATATACAGTTACAACTTCCAGAAATGTGATAATGGTGAATACAAGTTGATATTTTACCACAGTAAGCAAACATAAAAAGCCTGAGAAATCATATGCAGAAAAATGCAACTTTTTAGTAGAGTCTCTTCATAAAGCCCAATTACAGGAAAGCAAATTGTTCTTAACAAGGCACTTGGCAAGCATGTATATAGTCATTTGATTTGCAGTATATCTTTAACTGATACGAAAGAGTATGTTTTAATTACACTCATTCTTGACCACATTTTCATTTTAGTGTCTGTATTTCTACTTCTCAAACAAAACAATGGATGTTTAATGTACTGCAGTTCTGCTGATGCACCCTTGTAACTCTCTTATATTCCTGCAGTTAAAATTCCATTACCACTTCTAATGTAATCTTCTAGTTTATAAAAGTGCTCAGTGAACAAAATGTTGCAGTCTATTGTGTTGTCAATTAAAGTAAATAAGACCTCGGTAGAAGATGCAATTTAATTCACGAGATACAAGGAAATTATTTCCACCTTTTGTTTTTTCAGTAATTTGTGTAAAAAACAACTGTGGAAGTAGAGACCTTCTATTATGTTGTTGCCATAACAGTCTGAGCAGTTTTTATAAGGGCAAAAAACATTAAATGTCTGCTCCTGCTTAAAACTGAGAAGTACAGTGTTTTTTTTTCTTCCACCATGAATGCTCAAAGAAGAAGCAAGAGTAGACAGTTACTGACTTTGATCACTGTATCAATAAAGCCCTGTATGTCGACTGCTTTTTTTCTTGTTTACAATAACTTCTTCATGTTTTCCAGTACCATTCTCCATTTATTGCACTCAAATTTCATCTCATATGGGAATTACTATTATAGTGTCTGCATTTGAGGAAGCCTGCAGTGAAGCACTCTTCTCTTCTGTCATTTTGTTTTAATAGAACATTGCTTGTAAAATATTGTTATTTCTCTGAGTTCCTTAGTTTAAAAAATAGTCAAAATGCTGGATTAATTTTAAGAGTGTGAGGTGTCTTTTGATAAAAAGTAAAATAAATACGTTTTAGCCCACTGAGTTCCCAAGGTCCTATCTGCACGTCCTTCGTACAATAATTTTCATGCTAGATGCTTGGTAATTCCATGCAATTTTTTTATTTTTTTATTTTTAGTATACTAGTAGTGGTCTCTCCTTGTGATAATAAAGATTCTAACATTATTTTAGTCTAGGAATAATATGTTTGTCTCATAAAAATATCTCTATGTTGCATGTGAATAGAAAAATCTTAGCTCTAGCCAGAAGATTACTGACTATCCTTAAGTCAAACAAGGAATCTGTGTTTTCTGTTGCTGTACTTTGTCCTGTCTCTTCCTATTATTCTACGTTTACTACATTTTCTTCTGTACTGTATTCTGTATTGTTACTTCTCATTTACACAGGAAACAGTACATTGTCATTTTGTTTGGTGAGTTCTGCTGTCATCTAGCGCTATGTTCTAGGCATGTTCACTTTTCATTTTTCCTTTAATGTTCCATTTCAACAGCTTATATGTATTTCCACTGTCTTTCTTCTAATAGTTGTTTATTTCCAGGCCCGTGATCCTGTCAATTTTTATTCATTATTTTCCTAATGATAGGGAATCTGCCTAGACTTTGAAATCCTGAGAGTGCAGGGGGTTTTCAGGTATGTTTTGTATGTTACAGAGGTGTGTTACTTGGTTCATCCTGCCTCACCTTGATTCCAGATGCTTTCATACTTCTGTTCATGTTCTTTACTCTCTTCCTGAAATGACTCCCTGTAGCGACATATACATTTCAGCTTTATTTGTCCCACAGTAGAATACCTGTCAATTCTCTGTAGCTTCATACTGGGTCCCCTTTTCCTGAGATAACAGATCTGCCAAATACATCTGGTACCTGTGGAAGATGGCTACTTAACATTGAATCCATTTGAGATCTACTCATCAGTCGCAACAAGAGAACTGTATATAACTTAGTCTATATTTCTGTTTTGTGGTTGGTTTGTGCATTTTTTTTTTTTTTGGGTGGGGGGGGGTTTCCCCCAACTCTCTTTTTTTTAACGGCTTCATTCATCTATTGGTATTTTCTTTCTTTTTTTGTAGTCCTAGGTCTGTGCTGACTTCAGTGAGCAAACAATGCCTTAAGGTTTTTGCAAGAGACCTGCTTTGCTCTCTGTTGTATGTGGCCATCTGGAACAAGTCAATAAAATTCTCACAGTACCCAGCTAAGACAGTCTTTTAAGCTGAATTATTAGAGGCATAACTGCCAGTGCAGCAGAAAAGAAAGTAAAATGAGGGTAGAGAGGAAAAAAGGCAGAGAAATGGTGTATAACTGAATGATAAATAAATAGCACAGCTATAACTTTACATAAAATAGCTAAACGTTTTACGAATATATGGGAGAAAGAAAAAAGAAAGCAAATAATGAAATGGGAAACCAAAAGCTCTTGGCTTTCTTAGTAACACATTTCTGATGCTGCAGATTTTGATGGTCACTGAGAAGTTTCTGGCTATTCTCAATCAATCTGACTGACAGGACAAGAACTTGTATAATGCTGATACTCCAGGTTCAAACCATGCTGCAAATCAGCTAGCAACAGTCAGAGCAGAGATTTCATATCAATTTCTATCCACTGTGATATGATGAATCATCCCTAGACAATCCCTTTCACCATCAAAAAATGAGTATATTGAAGTGAAAAGACAAGCAGAAATCTGATCCTGTCACCCTCCTTTATCCAAGACCTTTAACGTATCTATCACTGAAACCATGTAGACTAGATGAACAATTTAGTACAGTTTTTACAATTAAAATAGATGTTGCTATGCGAATTATGCTTTACATTAATTAATGTCATTCAGATGGGTTCACTGTGAGTAGTCTCAAAATCCCCTCTTTGTGGTACATTTTGACTGTATATTCTTTACTATTCCATCTGTATATCTTATTGTAATATGACTCGTGTCTTATCTCCCTAAAAGCTAGTTCCTCTTCAACACCAGTTTTGCACAGAGTGTAAAATTCTTCTTGCCATTGAATGTGCATTTCATTGGCATTTTCCCACATAATTTCATGCCATTTTATTTCTATGGTAACTATCAATAAGTTTCATTTTCTTCCTGTTTAAAGTAATTTAAGGGACTTTTCAGTTACAGTTGAATTTTCCAAGTCATTTGTGTTATAATTCACCTGTATGGAGTGCATCCAGATGAATGAGCAGAAATAAGTCACTCATTTCAGTGACTGTAAAATGTAGGGGAAATTTTCTTAAGCAATTGTCTGTGGTGAAGTTTATGAAATTTTGAATGAATATTACTCAAATAATTATTAAAAAGTTCTGCCTTATGCTTAATTGTACCACTCCTTGTGTGTGCTATAAAAAATCAAAAAGGAATTTGAAGCACCTCTCCCAGCATACACTGAGAGATACTGAGTCTCAGTCTCTTCTCATTTAAAGCATCTCAGAAATAAGTCTGGATGTTCACTCATTAAACATTTCACAGATATAATGGCTGGAGTTTCCCTGGCACAAAACCCTTGAGCAAGATACAAGATAAGGGAAAAGACAGTTTTAAATGATTGTCCTTGTAATATGGGAATTTCAGTCACTTTTGCCACCCAGGAGTAACTTTCTATTTTTGACACTCAAAGAGGTACTCTTTTTCCTTTTTGCTGTCTATGTAATAAATTAAAATGGGAGGTATTCCTTTGGGAAGCAGTAAGGAAATAATGTTTGAAAAGTTAGATATCCAGCAAGTGTAATGAGAATGCTGATGTATGCTATTAGAGAAGGAAACAGTAACTGACGATGTCCCTAGGGGGCACTGCAAATGCAGAAAGCAGTCAGGCAAAACTATTGAAAGAAGTGAGGAAAAAATGCTTTTGCTCTTCTCAGGAGGTCCTTACATAGAATAGAAAGAAGAAATCTCAGATGCCCTCCTTTTTTCCCTCAGTTGTCTCATTTGAGACTGATGGGTCTGCTTCTCTATTCCTTGTTGTCTTTCCTTTCACATTTGACCTCAAAACAGAGAGAGGAAACCCAAGTGCAACATGCTCCATGTTGCAAATGTGGGAGGAGCGGGAGGACAAATGCTTAAAGTCACAGGAGCGTAGGCAGAGTTGTCGCTAGAAAAGAGAGGGTAGAGAGCAGACATGACGTATGATATTAAAGTTGTATGGGGTAGAACAAGCAGGCTGATTGAAACACTGTGTGGTGATCATAGCAGCTGTTTTTATTTTTATTTTCTTTAAGTGCTCCCCTTCCATAGTTATAAAACCTCTCAAAGTGGAGAAATGAGATTTTGTTCATTAATTTAAGCTTCTACATTCTGTTGTCTTGTCTCTAAACAAGTTGTCTCTGGCTCCCTTTGTTTTCAGTAGAGAGAACTGGAGCTGTTTCATCTTAGTAAAAGAATCTAAGACACAGAAGATGAAATATCTGCTGGAAGTACCTTCTCTTAGGTAGGGAAATCAGTGGAAGGATCTGACTTAAGATAACTGCAGTATCCAAATGTAGTGCAGTATCCAAAAAGTTAGGTGGGCTGCTAGTGACTCCACCTTTTTCAAAATGTCTTAGGTTGCCCTCAGATCTTCTCACCAGCTGACCATTTTGTTCTGTACATTAAACCAGAAGCAAATCTCATTAGCACTTTAAATAAATAAATAAATGATTTCCAGAGGCAGTGGTTATTTTTGTAAAATCTTAACAGCCTAAGTAAGTTAAAAGCAGTAGATGGTTCTTACTTTCAACCAAATGCTTGTTAGACATAGCTAGTGGGTGTCAGTATTCCTAATGTTTCTGGTAAGAATAAGCTACAATATCCTTCCACAATAAATATCAGCAGGTTTTAGCTCTGTGTGAGAAGACAGTTTAAGAAATCATTATTCACCTCAATGGAATAGAAATAGTTCATTTTTAGTTAAATACACTCTAGATTTTTAAAATATAAACTGATTTTTTTTTTAAGACTTTTTTTTTAATGAACAGTGTGCTTGCTCATCCATGTTCAGGAAAACTTGTAGATTTTTAAATACATCTTTGCTTCTATTTAATTTAGCTTTAAATTTAACAAAAAAAAAATAGTATTTTGTAATAATGTAGAACTGGAATTTATATTTTTTGCTTTATATTTTGGCACCTTTTATTTTTAATTAGGTGTCTGATTTGCTATCAAAATCACATGAAAATCTGCCTTTCTTATGAGAAGTGGTAAAGATGTGTTAAGGTCTATTCTTTTATATAGGATGCTGTCTTTACAAGATGGAAAGAGGATTAGACTTGAATGTTTCTTTTACAACACATAGAATAAGAAAATATATAAAGCACTGTTTTTCCTTCTAGGGAAAGATGAGCTGAACAACAGTCTTAGTAGGCTGAAATAAATAACTTTCATGCCCTGTAAAACTAAATAGAGGAATAATTCAGATTCATGTCTCTCAAGTCCTATTAAATTGCCTGCAGAAATAATTGTCTCTCTCTGTTTGTAAGAATATGGAGTTAGTGAACCATCATCTTTCAATAGTCAATAACAAAATGTCTTACTTTAGTCCATATAATGATTCTGCTTGTTGATCTTGACATGGGATACATTTCTGACAAGTGGAAGAAGATAATGAAAAGTTACTCTCTTCCTTTTTCTATTTATTCTTTTATTATTTTATGTTCCCAGCATAGTATTACTCCATTTGACTCTGAATAGCAATGTGAAAATATCATTAGTGTGACTTTTTGATTTATAGTTCTGTACTGGCTTATTGTAATTTTTTTGTTGTTGTTGTTCTTGTCATGCAGTTTGGTTGGCCATTGCAAGCACTCCTTTTGTATGAGAAAGAGTCAGAGGCATAAAATAGAGAAATCACACAGTAAGACACAGTTGAGATGAGATATAACAGATGTAAAACTCACTTTTGGAACATAACAAAGTAATACATTTGTTCTCTGCAGCATATTGCCTTTGTATTCCAGTATTTTTTTTTTTCTGTTTTATTATTTTCTGCCACTTTACATGGAAGGAAATTAGAAATACAAATCTGCAGAAAACAATTTTGAATTCTCTATCAAAGCAGCAACAGGATAAATTTCATTTGGAATTCTAAACTCCATCTGAAAAAGAAAAAAAGGCATAGCTTTGCAGCAGTAACTCTTGTTTTAAGTAGAACTAAGAGGAATTTCTTGAATGAGATGCTTTAGATTAAGATTTCCTATTTTCCTTCTAGAGTATTCTCTAGTCTCAAGTCTCTTGCACAGCTGAGGCAATAGATAGAAATTCTCTAGTCTGGTTACAGATAAAGGACTGGAAGCATGCTCTCTTGCCTTCATTCTTTTTTTTTTTTTTTTTTTTTTTTAATATATTATTCTTAATTGATATTCATGTCTCATTTATAATAAATTACCCTTCTTCCAAGTAAAGCTAAAACCTTTTCAATGTCTGTATCCGTTGGCTCTGCTGATGACAAGCTGAGCTTTTTTGTTTTTGGAATGATTTAGTCAACATGGGTGTATATCACAGGAAGTTTAAAAGCTGCTTCCACTGTAATTAATAAAATCAAAGCTTTCTAAAATGTATTATTCCCGATGTAAATTGCCAGATAGCAAATGAGGAATAAATGCCATTTACCAAACTGCAAACGTTGTCAACTGTGGATGACTAAAGAGTCTGAAAATCAATTCATTTGCTCATCTAAGCTGAGCCCCTCAGAAGCAGTTCTCAACCTCCTTCTGCTGAATGAAGCTGCTGCATCAAACTGTGCAACTCCAGAATTGGTCCAAAGAGCATTCTTTTCTCACTTTTATTTCTGTACACATTTGTGGTTATTGGATTTGGCATTTGGTGTGATAGACCAGTGGGAATGGGTATCTTCTTTCTATCGTTGTCACTAAACTTCTATTAGCTTTTTATTGTTTAATATAGGCCTAGTCCTCTTAAATTCATGGCAAATTATTACTAAGCTCCATGAAATTTTACACATGTGAAGTATTAGCAGAAGATTGCCCAAGGAGGTTGTGGATGCCCCATCCCTGGAGGCATTCAGAGCCAGGCTGGATGTGGCTCTGGGGAACCTGGTTTAGTGGTTGGCAGACCTGTATATAGCAGGGGGGATGAAACTAGGTGATCTTTGTGGTCCTTTTCAACCCAGGCCATTCTGTGGTTCTAAGATTCTCTAATTCAATAGAAAACTGGTAGAAAGAATTCCAGTTAGTAAGGAAGATCTATAAGATTATACTCTACTTCCCAGGAAGAGCATATGCCAAAGGTACAGAAGCAAATCAGGATCACATTTAGTTTAAGGTTGAAGTAATTACTGCATATCAAATACACATTGTACTTGAATATTTTAAAAAATAGTGTCATTTTTTTCTTAGGAATGCAAGGCTTTGTAATTCAAAATTTTAACCTGAATAACAGGGATTTATCTGCAAGAATCCTGATTAGTGTTCATAACCAGAACAGGATCTATATGTATATATATGTATGTATATATTAAGGAATGTTGTTGTCTACTATACTGCAGATCAAATCATGTGAGAAGTTTAGCAACTAGAGAATTCATTCTGGAACAATGGGCATAAGAGACAAGATAAAAACTGATCTCAGATTTGCTTCAAGGCTTGAGATTCAAGGGAAGGTTTCTGTTGACATAAGAAATGAGTTCCTAGCCATTCATATGGTTTATGACAAGGAACAGGATTTTTAAGGCTGACTGATAGCCTCAATGTGACACTAGAGGTTTAAATTTAAAATCTGTCAAGGAGAAGGTTAAGGCTTATGCTTTATTAAGAGTGGGAACAAGAGGACACTGGAAAGTAGTATGTGTAAGAATAGTGGGTCTGTGTTTATGTAGACAATTGAACTTGTTTTCCTGCATAACTTTTGCAGCAGTCTGACATCATATATTAGAGTTAAATAAAATGCGACTATTGTTTTCAGTGATAGTCAGAGTGGAATGCTCTTCATTCCTTCCGTCCTCCCTTCTTTCTTCCCCTCGTCCCTTCTTCTTTTCACTCCTTCCTACCTTCCCTCCTTCCTTCCTCCTTCCCTCCACTCTGTTACACCCTTTCTTTTTCATATGAATAGTAATCTTTTTTTGCTAGCAGTTGTGCTGAAAATTAAATTTCATAAGAAAGAAGGATGAAATATCTTATGCTCTCCTTTCACTCAGCTGTGAAAGCTGAAAATCTGGTTGAAGTATTGTGCAGCTGCTTCATTTTAAATAAGTAAATAAAGCCATGATATTTGCATTTTAATCTTTACTAATATCTAGAGAAACATATTCATTATTTCAATTGTAAAGTCTTTGTAATAATAATCACCATTTGTTTTTATTCAATAAAATAAAAAATCATGATGTGACACTTTGATTTTTGGATAGTAGTATAGTCATTAAGGAAGGAAAATGCATATGCCAGGTACAGAACATAATGGGACTTTTTTTTACATGGGTTTGGAAATGTATTTTTATAAATGTAATGAATGCTTACATGTGTTTTGTCTGCTTGTCTGTGTGTGCAGAAATACAAAATGTGTGTAAGAATACTCTAAACACATACATATTTATGTGTTCTTGCAGTCTGCTCATGTGATTCAAAGTATTGTGATAAGAGAGTTCTGATAAGAGACAGCTTTGAAAGGAGTCACCTGAGCAGGTGGCAGAAAAATGGAAAATTGCTATTGTATTCCTTGAAGAAGTCAGACGCTTTTCACATGGATATTTGAAATCATACTCGCATAATCACTTGTATTAAGTATTCAACAAAATCTGCAGCAGTTGCAACTTTGGTTCTTCCTAAATACCTCTGCCTCCTTGACAGTGGATCAAAACTTCTGGTGGCCTATAACTGTAATTAGTGGATGGTGAGAACAGTAGCCACTTCAAAAAATTTAAGTTCTCATTATCTGTATAGTGGCTAGTCTTCCAGTACATCCAACCTC
>PPHD01018352.1:0-14591 GCA_002909625.1 Bambusicola thoracicus
AATTTTTTAAATGTTAGTGAACAATATGAATAGCTCGGGAGTCCTGATTCTCTTTGTGCTTTCTATCTTGGTCAGTGATGTTGAAAGGTTATCAATATTTCAACCTTACCCCTTTGTTTGACACAGTTCTTGAATTTCCGTTGTGCCTTGAGTGTACAAGATCATATTCCAGTTTGTAATCACAGACTAGGCAGTGGAAAGAACATGCCTGTCTATATACAGTGGCAGTGAAGGCAAATCATCTGTCAAAGGAACATCTTGTACATGAGGCGACTGTATTTTAAGTTCATCCTTATAGTCAATTTTCCTTATCTTTAGGTGTAGTCAGTGTTCTTATTACTGATTTTGATTTGGCTTTCTTGTATTGTTCATTATTCTGTAAGTTCCTGTAGTTGAGTGTCACTTGATAAACTGCAGCATAGGTGCAGCTGAAAAACATTCACGTCACGTGGCCTGTCAGAGAAATATCCCAGAGGAGTGGTGGGGCCCTTTAAATTGAAAGAGAATTATATTCACATGTGATCCTGTAAACAAGAGAGAAGTAATGGTAAGCCATATCATAGTATCCATTTACTGGGCCTACCCATGGGAGCACATGCAGTACACGAGGCAGCCTAGGGCCTGTCAGTAGACAAAGAGATTGTGGAAGTGATATCTATAAAGCCAGAAGAAAGCGATTGAGTGAAATGGGAGAGAAAGAGCTGAAAGATGTCTTGGAGGTGGAAAGACAATTTAACTCTTGGTTCAAAATTGGAGGGGAAAGGGATATGTTTCGGTTCTGTCTAAACCAACAATTTATTATTCAGCTATCCAAACTAGTAAGCCAAGAAATGCTCTCCCAGCTCTTTGAGTAGCAACAACTTAATTGTCACATTAATCTTTGTATGATATAACTTATTTTGTGAGCTATGAATGGGGTTTATATTTAAAGCCCATTGTATTTTCGAGTTCTATTCTTCAATACCTTTTCCACTTGACGATGAGCTTTTCCTGCCTGTTTTCTGCAAAACACCCATGGGAGTGAAGAGAGGCCTTTGTTCCTTTCCACTAATGAATCTGAATTATTGATTAGTCAGTCTAATTTGTGAAAACGACTATCAGTTAGTGCTGTCTCGTTGGTTCTTATTCTGTATTTTGTATTTATTTATATTTTTACGAAGTCTAAGTTAGTACCTTAGATTTGGTAAAAAGAATTAGAGGTAGTTTGACAAGCATCTTCACTGAGAGACATTGCAAAGTTAGAACAGAGAGAAGTAATATCTTCAACCAGTTTTCTCTCACTTGCACACGCTTTACCAAATTCCTGTGTTCTGCTGCAGACTTTCCTAGAATTCTAATTATTTCAAAAATGGTCAATTGAATGCTAATTTGTAGAACAGATTTTACTTTTGTGAATAGACCTCCTTTGGTGCTGAAGCAGTGTGTACAACTGGGATCTACATGCAGAAAACAGGGCCAGCATTTGGTAGTTCTGCAGCTCTTGTATTACCATAGAACTGTAGGCCTGTGGTGCCCCAAGAAAGCAGACAGCTCACTTAACTGGAATATGTAAAGAAAGTCAAAAAGGTCAAAAATGAAGGAAAAAGTGAGCTGGGTATAAAATGCCAACATGAGGCACAAAGTACCTACCATTTCTCTTTGAAGCACGACGCTGGTAAATACGTGACTCCAGTGTAGCAGTGTGATTATTTTGCCTGATGAATAAGGCGCCTTGTACACTGCAGTGAACCAATCCACATAAATAAGCAAAAGACTAAAAGTCACATAAGCATCCATTTGGAGCTGAAGTAAGGCAAAAAAAGAACAACATTATCTCAGTGTAAAGTAATGATGATGGGCTTGAAACAGGGAAACTAGGGAAATGGAGCTTTCAGATGTCAGACATTCAAATAGATACTAAAAGAAAATAAGCCACATAACACTAACATGGGAAAACTCAGTTCTTCAGTCACCTAGATTATGAAAAAAACTTTAGAAGTGGACTGATAAAAGGAACCCTGATGCTTCAAATTTAACGTAATGCTTTTTATTACTGTGATGATTGAAACTGAGATACCATCAAGACTTTTTTTTTTCCCATGAATCCCTGAGAATTCATCACATCCAAACTGCAGTTCTGTAATTCAAGGAGGACAAGAGAAAAGGGCTTTGCAACTATCAGCATTAACAAGTTTGAACTACACTAACAAGATGCACAGCAAATAAAAATCCCCTGGAGAATGTAGTGAAGGTTAATGCAGTTGGAGTGAATAGATACAGATAATCCTTGGTAGCTGCAAGCAGCCTCTTAAGGGAGGTTTTTTGCAGGAGAGACCTAATCTCAACCCATACATGGAAGCAATACTGCTAAGACTAACGATATTTTAGCAGGCTCTGTTATTTAGTTTCAAAGTAAAAGGGCAAACCCTCAAATTGCTGTTTAGAATGGCTGATTTAACATGAAAAGTAAATCCCCTGACATTTGGGGCTGTTGTACATTCCGCTGTGCAGCACAAAAACACCTTCAGTTCCTCTCCTTGAACTGACTCTTTTCAATACTGCAAGTCATAGCTGGAGGTGCGAGCAGCTTAAATAGCGTTTGTTTCAAGAAGATATTCTCCAGTTGAGTGGCAATGACCGGCGTGTCTCTTTGAAACAATGTATGCAAATTTCAATTAAGAAAGCAGATTTTGAAGGTATTTGCTGATTAGAAAAACTGAACAAGAAGGGAAAGGAAAAATGCCCATGACTTGACATGAAAAGGAAGCTTTCTTCATGGCATAACAAAAATCATTTAAAATTTAATGCTTATCTGCTTAAATAAAATAATATATTTTTTAAAAGCATGACATTCTACCCAATGTGTTTTGGGAACTGGGAGTGAGCGTTCAGAACAATACCTTGCTTCGGTCTGGCTTTTTGGTTCAGTTTGTGGACAATGTATTTGATGGAAAAGAAGGAATAAATACTCTGAAGCAGCACAGTGACTGAGAATTTGGGGATAACATCCATTCTGAGCCAAACTCTGGCTTACTGACACAGAAATTTGAGAAATACAGCAAACAAGAGATTTTTAAACAGAAGAAAGAAACTAAACAAGCTCCCCCATGGTGCTGTGGGTGAAGAAAATAAACAGCAGAAAGGAAGCTGGCTGTTGATAAATCCTCACAAATACGGAAACAAAAGTGTTTCAGAAGCTATTAGCAAGTATTGTATTTCTTAGAGCTTATGACTTTTAATCAGGTCTCTTGTAATTGTTAGTTCTGACACCGTTAGTATAATTCCCCAGAGCTCCCCACGTTTACACTAACATTCCTGAGCTACCCAGATCCGCTTTATGAATACACAAGTTTCCGTTCACAACCCAGTCCTCCACACATACGGTTGTTTCAGACCTCTGCACTTTACCACTCAAGGGCCAGCCTTCCAATTATTCATATTCAACGTATTCTTGACCAGTTCACAGCACTGCTCTGATGCCACAACCACCCTACAGCTTCCATTTGCCCACCCTGCATGTATGTATGTGCATGCAGATAATGCCCTCGCTGCAATGAGCACAGATGCAGGCAGAAGATAGAGCGGGTGTGTGTGCAGCAGGGCCGGTTTGCCCTGCAGTGAGCCCAGCCCACCGCTTGCTCATTCAGTTACCAGTTAAAATAGAACAAAATTATTAAAAACAAAAAATAAAATAGGAAACATCCAAACCAGCAAACAAAAACAAATAAACAAACAACAACAACAAAAAAAGTACCAAAAGGATTTAAGTTAAACAACGATTAACAGAGAATGGTTCCTTGGTAATTATTGGAAAGTTTCAGCTTTTACAGCAGAAAAACATACGAACTGATGTAGTCATTTGTCAGAGTAAAGCCTTGTTTTGCACACCTAGCCTTTCCTCACCAACTGCTGTCCAAACCCACCTGCCAAAGGGTTTAATTCCATTCATCCTCATTATAAACCAACTGTTGATGAACCTTTGGAGCACCGTTCACAACCTCAGCTTTGCTCCAGAGTACTGAGTGCTTTCTGCCTTTGTGGAGAGCACGGACATGCCTGCCTGACCGAAAACATGCTGCAGTAACATCTCGTGATATTTGGAGTAGGAATTAAAGATTGAACAAATATTTCCCCTGCAAAGGAAACATAAAAGCAAAACTGTACTCTGATGTAATGAATGGAAAATTATACTGAAATCACTCAAATCTAAGGCCATTAGCCCCCTAGTGATGAAAGGACGATCAGATTATCCAAGTGGCCGTACTGAGCTCATTGTCACAGTTGTTACTTGATGCAGGAGGTCTGTGTAATGGAATAAGCGACCTTCGGATGCACAGTTTTACGACAGGCAACAATTTTATTTCCGATGGGACTAAAAAGTCATTTTGTAAACACATCCACAGTTCCTATTATTGAAATTTAAGAGAAAAATTATCGCTAGAATAATTATCAATTAGAATTGAAAGTGTCATTTTCTCCAGTCGTTTCCTCAAACGTTCTCCGACATCAGAGTTATTTCTACAAGATTATTTTGTTACTCAGTAATCCTAAACATTGATATTTGCTCGCAATAACTTCGAGGATGAAGCTGTACCTCCTCGTTCTGTCTTTTAAAATCAGCATTAAAATATCTTAATTTGTTTCTGGAACAAAACAAGGACTTTTCGACAAGTTATCGCCCTCTGGTGGTGGGCGTGCTTTCCCCAGTCAACCTTGATGCCATTACAGCACTAATCCTGCGACACTGCTTCAGTTTCACGAGCACTTTCTTAATTAAGTAGCACTGCCTCCAACTCCGCCGCAGACTGCGCAATTACACCTTTGTGTAATCTGTTGGGTTTTTTTCTCTCACTGTAGGTTTAGTTTTAATGTAGGACAGTGATTCTCCACCACTGTGCTTCCTTCAGCCCTAAAAGAAAACCTAACGATTTTCACGTAGCTAGACTCACTTATTTGTTTGGCCAGGCAGTATCCCCTGCTTTACTTCATAATCGCAAATCTGGGTATGCCTCTGCAAAACTGCCATCTCAGTGTGATGGTGCAGCTTCATCCATACTATGTGAATAGCAGCATCGTCCTCTGAAAGCAGGCAACCAAGAGAGAGCAGAATGTTTTTAAAACTGCCAAAGGTAGAGAACTTCACACGCTGACCTCCCACGCTGGTCAGAACTATTTCCTCTCTCTATGAGGTGGAAAAGTTGCCAGTGGGTTTTTTTTCCCTCCACATAAGCCATAGGCTACAGAAAGAGATTGATGCGATTAATTTTGATTGCCTATATAAAGTATATGAAGTCAGAACAAGTGAGCACAAGTGGCAATGAGCACTTGCTGAGGAAAGGCTCCATTTTTAATTTCCATCTCAGAACAGTCAGGTGCTGCAGTTATTTCCAGAAGAAACAGTGGGAGCAAAAGGCTAAACTACTCTCAGTCTGGAGCACCATCTGTTTAGAGAAAGGATCATTAAACTTAGCTATGAAGGCGATGGATTATCTTGATGACCCAAGGGGTCCCTCACAGTCGTACCATACCTGTACAGTTCAGATAGCACACCTGAACACGAAAATATTAGTTCAGTGATATAAACAAAAAGAAGCACAGTCAAAAGTGTAATTGCCACAGACTGGTAAAAACCTTGCATTTCCTACACTGAAGTAGAAAGGGATTGCAAGGTTTCACTTTGGCCCAAGATCACCCCAGGTTTTATGTGCAGTACGTTGAGCTGCACTGCTGCCTCTCCGTGATTTAAGAGCCACTGACCGTCCTCGGTGCTGATTCTGTCACACAGGATAGCTGGGTTCCCAGTCTGCACCTGTCCACCACAGCAGCTGGCTGTTGACTGACCAACTGGTGACCGTTTCATTTTCCTAACTTATCAATGATTTCTTAGGCAAGCTGAAATGGCAAACACACTGAACTGGTGCCTTTAGATCAGTGGAATCATTTTGAGAAGATAAAAAACACTGTGTCCTTGGATGCCTGTTTCTCTACAATAAAGGCATCTCCTAATGTTAAACTTCAAAGCCAAGTGTACTTCAGATGAGCAACCAAATAGTTCTGAGCCCATTTACTGTTTACCACAAAAGTTATTAAAGTTAAGGACAGGAAAAAGTAGGGCTTCTCTAATATCTCTGTGCTGCATTATCCTCCCTCCCAGAGAAGAATGAGAACACATCTTTTGATGTTTTGATTTCTTTATGGCTTTTTATAGCATCAGAATGCCAGGGCAGCTTATCTAAATGTGTGATCTGTCATAAGAAGTAAGAGTTTGGTATTACAAATTTCAGTAAGGCTGTAACTTTTCAGAGACCATTTCAAGGTGAACTACCAACACACTGCTTCTCTTCCTCTCTCTTGAAATAACAGGCATTTCAAATAGTAACTATTAGAAATATAAAATAACATATATATATATATAAAACATGTTCAATAAATAAATAAATAAAAATCACAATTGTCCTTTTAAAATAGGTAAAGGTAAAAGAAATACCTAATCTGAAAACTAAAAATAGCAGAAGTTATTTCAGATTCAGCTATTACTCCCCTGGAATATAGTGACCTTATTGGCTATGCTTATGTAACAGACAACAGATTATCTAGATGGAATTTTTAACTTAACACAAGCAATTTTATGCATATTTTATGCTTGATGGATCTTTCTGCTCTCCTTTTATATTCAAGCTTTCACCCATTTAGTTTACTATGCCAGAATCCAGCCAAACAGTTTTGTTGCCATCTAGCCACAGCAGTTTTATACGTGCTGAAGATGTATGTCATAACAAACATGAGATACACGCATGAATAGCAGTCAGTTGGGTGCTTTTAGTTTGTTTTTAGTTTTCTCTTTAGAATATACTCATTAATCTGTTTCAGTCAAGTAGAACAGAGCCAGATCTCACTCTCACTCCCAGGGCAGTAGGAAACACCACCTGCACTGCCACAGATCCGCTCAGCAGCCACAGCCTCAGGCTGGGGCCATTCACTGTGACACATCCTTCACTGAAATGCAAAATAAAACCAGTGCTTACAGGAGATAAGGTAGGAACGCTTCTTCCCTTAATCACTGTCCTGCATTCAGTGTCTTCCCTTTCTCCTTTAAGGGCTCAGTCCCAATTTGCAATATAATCTCACTGAAGTTTAAAGTAAACAGTTCAAAGAGAAGATACACAAGGATCATAGTGTGGCTGCCTCCCTGTGTGCCATCCTCTGATATACACACTGAGTTCTACTTAACAGGAACGTTACAGAGGTACCTATGTGTAACTCAAGTAAGTGAAAGCCGTTAAGACAGCTGCAGAGGGTGCAAATAAAGCAGACACAGATGTCACTGAGTCCATATCCCGGTCATGGGACTGCTTCAGATAAACGTCTGAAAGAGTGGAGAAAAATGAAGTTCCTGGAGATAATAGAAAAACAGATCAAGTGGCAGCATTCTCATTTCTTTCAGCACAAGCCCTCCTAACTCTTATTTCCCTTTTACAGATTTTAAAATTAAAAATACTGCCTTCCAGAGAGTATTCCAAGAATAGAAACCAACGTACAGCAAAGAAAATAGTGGCATCCAAGCAGTAAGTGCCTATTACTTCCTTCTTACATCGGATCACCAGCGTCAATACCACTGACATCACATTCCACGTTTTCACCACATCAAGGACAAATGGATCCAGACGCAACTCACAGACCAATGCTGCATATTAAATTCTTCTCATCTTATTAGCAATGCCCTCAAAACCAGCCCCAGGGAAGCATTCAGGAAACTTTTTTCTATAGATGTGGACACACGCTATTGAACACCATTAAGAACCATGTCCTGTGATTTACGGAAAAACTGTTCAGCCAAAACACATAAATTCAGGACGAAAAATGAACTTTCAGTTTAGGAAAATGCCTGAACGTTAAACATTATACAAAAGAAAAAGACTTCACTTATTTTATAACCGTATTTAATTGGAAAATTCCAAGAACTTAAGATCAGAAAAACTTTGCTCTCCTAAAGGCATCTATGTTCAGCATGGAAGCCATTCATTCTGGAGAGAAACTGGAAATAGCTTTTATTATCTAGCTGTTGCTGATAGCCTTTTCAGCTGTCCATCCTTCTTTG
This sequence comes from Bambusicola thoracicus, assembly GCA_002909625.1. NCBI lineage: Eukaryota > Metazoa > Chordata > Aves > Galliformes > Phasianidae > Bambusicola > Bambusicola thoracicus. The sequence continues at coordinate 8,078 of PPHD01018352.1, forward strand.
GGTTTCGAGTAATCCCACGGCCTCCTGTTCTCAGTATACCCATACAGCTTCCGCAGCGCCACACGGGCAGCTTCTTCCTCTGCAGCAAGTAGCGTTTCCCCAGGCCCTTCAGCTATTATCTTCTTATCACTGGGAACAGAGCAAACAAAACATTTTCATCAGAATCCTGAGCACCACTGTACATCATGGATCAGTGCTGCTAAATGCGTTTTCCCCCATGTGATAAATTACGTATTCAGCTGTTTAATCAACAGATACGGACACTGAATAGAAGTGGTTCACAGAGGGACACCAGAGATTCCAGAAATAAAAGACCTGAAGTTCCTTTTTATACGTGAGGTAATACATCTTAGAAAACACACATAAACCACAGTGCAGTAGTCCAGAATGAGTTCAGGCAATCTACTCTTGTGTTCAGCTATAGCTCACGTAGCAAACCATGGAACAACACGGGTTAGGCAGAAGGTCCTTCCCTGCTCCAGAGGAGTGCTATTACCACAGGGCACAGGACCAAGACAAGGACCACGTTTGAGACACAAGCGTACCAGGGACAACTGGCACTTCCTACATCTCGTCTGGACTCAAAGACACTCCTCTTGCTTGGTTTCTAATGCCAACGATTTGCCCTCTAACTAAAAAGCCCTAGAACATAAAGGTAGTGCCTTTCCAATCCACCTCCCTTGATGCCTCCTTACCGTTCTCTAAGCTCCGCTGCGGTCCTTCCAAATCTCATCAGTTCTGTGACTGGCAAAGTCCCTATGCTACAGCAACCAGAACATCCTGGCTCTGGTGCGTGTCTGATTCAGACTTCAAAGCTCTTTAGTCCAAGACCGTCTTTGTGCTCTATTGCTGACAAGCCACTGCATGGTTTCTTTAATGTAATAACTTGACCAAAGAGCACAAGTAAAGAAAGAAAAGGATCATCCTCTGCCCTCCCCTCTCCCTCAACTTAAATGCATTTAAATTAATACCATACTAACCAGTACAGCCCAACGAAGTACAGTGGCAGAACTGTGCTGACCCCCAGCTGCCTGGTAATTCTTGGTTCTGGAGCAGAGATATTTCTCTTGGCCAACTCTTCCACCAGCAAACCCATAGGATTTACAACTTCCCAGATCTCAAACAGGTCTTTTCCAATCAGTTGGGGAATTAAAAAATCCTAAATAGAAACATATTTAGAAGTTAAAATCAATGAGAAGGGGAACAACAGCTCTAGCTCCTCGAGTCTGTGAATAAAAATCCAATACGAGTCATTAACACACCTGACAGCAGATATCTGCAGTGAATGACCAAACCGCCTCTGCACTACTGCGTGGCTAAGCAGGACCAGGAGGTGTTGGTGAGCTCTGCTGGCGGAGCTGCTCAGTGTGCACACCAAGCCAACCACTCCCACCTGAAGGAGCAGCACCCGCCTGATGGGTTCACAGTGCTGCTGGGCAGCTCTGAGTGCGAGGTGAGCAACTCAGTGCTGCTTGTAGGGAAGCCCAAGGAGCAGGCTGCATGGGTGCTGCCAGAAGCTGGAGGTACCAGGCAGTCCCATGCCATTTACACCTACTCTGACCACCGTCTTGCCTGGTAACTGCTGCTTGCTCTTACACAGACCCCCGCCTTGTATCAGAAATGAGATTTTAGCAAATAACTTCTCCATTCCAACACCAGCAGTAAGCGAATAGGGCTAGAGAAAGGACAGCGTCTGAGCCTCTTTGTTTTGGGGAAAGAACTGAACAACCTCTCTGGATCTCTGGTTATGAAGTACAGAACAAGACATACTTTTTGCCTTTCTTCCTACAACTTCGCCCGCCCCCCGACATCATCGCTTATTGCAATCGGCACAAAGGAATACCACAAAGGCCGGCGCACCCTGACGAAGAGCTCGGCTCTCTCAGGCCCGCTGCTGCCCAGCAGCGCTCCCACCACCGCGAAGAACGTGGCGTGCAGCACGGCCGGCGGCGCGGGGAACTGCGCGCAGAGCGTCAGGTCGGACAGCGCCAGGTTCTGCGCCACGTGGGACACGAGCTGCTGCCCGGTCAGGAAGCCGACGAGCGCCGCCACCCCCGGGGCGGGCAGGCGGGGGTAAGCGGCCTCGAAGCTCCGCGTCAGGTAGGAGCGCGAAAACGACATCCCTCGGGCGGAAAGCTCCGCGTTGTCTCGGAGGTTGAGGGCGACGGCGTCTTTGTCCACGCCGAGGTCGCGGCGCTTCGCCTCCTCGCTTTTAATGTAACAGGAATTCACGAAGGCGGTTTTGAGGAGATCTAAGGAGAAGCTTTCCTGCAGGCGGTGGCCGAACGCCTGGATCTCCGCGTGGTAATCCCAGCCGGGCTGCTCCGAGCTGCGGGCGAGGAAGGAAAGGGAGGTCAGAACGAGGCGGCTCCGCACCGCGAGCGTCCCCCGCCCGCCGCCCTCCCCGCGGGCTCTCACCGCCGCCGCGGGGCCGCCTGCAACCGCTGCTGCTCCAGGTAGGCGCGGACCCACCGCTTCTTCTCGCGGCGCGGCGCGAAGCCCGGCGCGACCCGCCCCGTCCCGGCCGCGGCCAGCAGCCGCCGCGAAGCCCGCAGCAGCAGCAGCCCGGCGGCCATAGCGGCGGTGGCGGGGCGGGAAGGTCCGTCCGCATACGCGTCCCCCGGGCAACGCGGTCCGGGCGGAAACGTTCCGAGGCGGCGCAGTACGGCGTGCACCGGAAGCGCGCGGAGTAACGGCTCCGTCGGGCCGCCCAGGGCCGGGCACACGGGGACCGATGGGCGTCGTGAGCAGCGCGCGGAGGGCCTCTCCCCTTATAAACGGAGATGTTTTAAAGGGCGAACCGTGAGCTGTTGTCTGTGTTTCGCGTGGAAGACGAAGAGCCTTTTTGTTCCCGTAAAAGAAACTTTTATTTTTGCTTGCGTTCCAATACAGCTCTGCCGAACGCGGCAGGCACAGCCCCGGTTAATGAGCTCACACGCAGCCTTCCGCTTCACGCTGACGGCACGCGGCTCCGCCACACAACGCCCTCCGTCCCGGCTCTCGCTCCAGGACAGGCACGAGCAGCACACGCAGCGCTGCGGGCAGCCCCAGGCACGGGTGGTGCCGGACAGCCTACAGAGCTGCTGCTGGCACCTGGAGTGGATGAGAGCAGCATGCAGTCCGTGGGGCCCCGCAGGCACGCAGTGAAGCACCCGGGGCTTCTCGCACTGAGCATCCTGTCCTGGCAGCTGGAAATCCCAGGGGCTGCTTTAGCCATCCCATTTACCTCTGCGCTGGGCACCCGACTGGTAATTCTCCCAGATAAATACTGTGCAAATTGCAGTCGGTCATCAGCAAAATCAGATACTGTGCAGCTGTCATGAGAATTTTCATATGTATTTACCGTTTTTCCAGTCTTCCAGGCAAATACCTCACTCACAGCATTGGAGAACAGCAAGCAGGGCTCCTCAGTCACTTTGTGTCCCAGTGTGCACCATCCGGGTTCTGCTCCCACACAGAACAGCACAGCTGGACAAAACTGGGTGATTCTTCTGGCCAGTACGCAGTGCGTCTGCTGGGCAGGGTGAGTTGAGGGTACAGCTGGAGGAGACCCCATCTCATTCTTTTCTGCAGCTGTTGTGTATCATCATCTCTCAGCAGTCTGTGTACTTCTAGAGCCCCAAAGTTGTCCTGCACAGCGGTCCCTGCTGTTCTACTAAAGGTCACCTCTGAAGCACGCTTCTGCTGTCACTGCACTTTCTCCCATGCACTGACACTGTTAGGAGGATTCCTGTACGCTTGAGGAAGGGGCTGTGGCCACCACATGTCCAAGCAGAAGAGGCAGCTGCAGCTGTACAAAGCCTGGAAGCCACCCGCACACAGGGAGGCTGAGGTGCTCCAGCAGCACTGCGTGGCTCAGTGCTCCCACAGAGCAGTCTGGCAAGGACAGCAGCTCCTGGACACAACGTGGATCACGCAGCTGAAGTGAGGATGTTTAACCCCACTGCAGGATGTGGGGACACTGGGTTTGCTTCCCACACAGACATACTCAACCACACACACCCAGAGCAATTCCAGAGCACGCCAGGCAAGGCAGCCCTATAGCAGGCCATCAGGTGCCCACCTGCTGCTGGCTCTTACTTGTGAGGCTGCTGGTTCAGACAAATCCTCAAACTATTAAACACATTTTTAAATTATTTCTTTGTTTTATTAAATACACTACAGTGGTCTCTTCTACTCCATCATCTTTTGATCACTCACAGATTGACTCGCTTAGAAATGTATTTTATAGAAAAAAACATCTGCAAAATTAAAGCTAAAATAAAAAGAAACAAACATATTACACACCTCTGGACAGTCTGCATGTTAGCAAAGACCTTTTATTATCTGACCTGAACACAGCCTTAAACTAGGAACATACTCATGAAACAGGACACACTCCTTGAATATGGCACACCTCTGATACAAGTTAGACTGAAGGAGAACTAGTGCAATGATGTTCACTTGTACATAACAACAGATCAATAAAACCTAGTTTTTATCCCTTTGTGTTGATATTTTTCCCCAAACCCAATCTGATTTGTTCTCTCCCAACCACAACAAAAACCCAGTGATTATTCCTGCCAGACACTCTCCTTACATTGCACAAAGCAAGCTTCATTTCAAAGTCAGCTGATCCATATTTACATTGAAGCATGCAAAGGAGGATACTGCAAGTATTCACAATGCAAATCTATTAAATACAGCATAACTGAACAACAAGGTGTCCCTTTAACACTGCACTTCTATAGCCTTTTTTCTGTGGTGGAAGTTTCCAGTGTATGAATTATAAAACAGCATACAATTCAGAAACAGAAACAAAGAGTTTTGCAAATTTTGTTGGTATTTTGATCTACTAAATCTTTCAGAGCTGTGTCTAGCGCCGAAACCAAAGCCAGCTATTGAGTAGCCAGAAAGCTACAGTAATGGAATACATGATCATTTCCCTTTTAGCACGCTCTTTGTTTTCTTCTTCCAGAAGCTGGAGGCGCCGATTAAGTTTGATTATCTAAAAATAAACAAACACTTTTAATAGTTTAAATAAAGTTGCCAGACTGTCAAGAAGCTTGAACAGGCATCCAAAATTAGCACTGTGCATGATGGATTTTAAACACTTTGTAATGCAACTTTCCATCCTCAGTCACTAGTGATCAGACCTTGCTGTCCCTGCCAAGTAGGAGCAGAAATGGAGTCTGGACTCTCCAGACCTCCAGACCAATACAGATCTGTGCAGGCAGTCTAGCAGGGGTCCAGACAGCATATCTCACCACACCTGCTATATGGCTACCTTCGCAGCCATATCACTGTATTACAGCAGACAACCTGCTCTCCCATTTTACCACTACAGCTTTTTCTTAATATTATCAACTGTTACGCTTTACATACCTGTCTTCTTAAGGAAGCAGCATCTACAACAGTCATGTCGTCTGGTGTTCCCTCAAGTGTGGTATCCATGCCGGAAAGGCCATACCTATCAGGTTAAAGAGATCAATTAGCTGCCTCCTCTGTACAAGGTTTAGCAAGTATTGCATTTTATGAACATTCTAGTAGATATATTTTCGGTGGTGACAGGCAGAAGAATTCTCAGACTTTTTAGCTTTTACTGAGTGACGTACTTTCAATAGGAAGATGACTGAATCAAGCATGAAGGTGTATGAAGTGGGTGATTGACTAAATCTGAGTCCACTGTTCTCCACATCTAAATATTTCTGGAATTTCTCCACACAGACAGACTTCTTAGTATCACTTGGTCTCGGAATACTATTTCTAGTTATTCCACTGCTTAGCAACTGCTGAAAATTGCCTGAGCTAAAACACCACAGCTGCAAGAGATCTGCCATAGATCTGAACTGACCAAATGAAGATTTGGAAAGAACGGGGTATCCTATGCTCAGTATCTATTTAAATACCCCACCTACTGAGATTAACGATCTCAGTCACAATAACCTTAATATTTTAGGTAAAGGACAGAGAACCCTGTAAGAGATGAGTCCAGTGCCATCACTGCTTGCTGAACTCGGCATGCTTCAGAAAGGTTGTTCTCAAAACACCTCAATTTTCTTGATGTAATGTTTCACATAAAGCTTTATTCTAACTCCAGGATAACTTATTTCAACACACACATTTTCTAACAGCTGGGAGGGGGCAGAAAGACTATATAAAATGTGTTTTGACCATCCAAATGCTACCTCTTAACCAGCTTCCTTTCCAACAGTCAACAGGTAAAAGCAGTTCCTGATGCTATATGTACTGCTGAGTTTCTCTCCATCTTGAAGTCTCCGTTTCCAATATTAGCCCCTTGACTCCACTTGCTTTCTCGTTAGGACATATGAACAAATGCTGACAACAGCTTCAAATACTGAACTAAAATACACATCAAAGCTAGCAAATGGAAAACAAAATATACCTTAAAGAACATTTAGCATTTAATGACAGAGTTAATGGTTAAACTCTGACTTACATTTGAATTCCAGTAGAACTCCTTAAACTTGCAGAATGCACTTAAATGCATTTATAAAGATACTTCTTTTGCATC
>PPHD01018354.1:0-14590 GCA_002909625.1 Bambusicola thoracicus
GCTGAGTAACGTAAATTTTTTGATGATCTTCTTAGTTGTTTCTCTGGCCTTTTTCTCTTAAATGATAAATAAGGCGAAAAATATTTATGTTACATCTACAAATTGTTACAAATGCAAATGAATCTTGCCATCTTCAAACAATCAGTTGACCAAATCACTTCTGGTCTTTTAGTCTTCTGAGAAACATCTCTACAACACCTCCCAGGGGCATCTGCTCTGGTGAGCCTATCAGACACAGAGATACAGGCAGCCCTGGGAAACTCCAGGCTCTTCCCTGGGTTTCCACAGGCATAACCAGGATTCAGGAGGGCACGCTTTAGTCTGTGCTTAGCATCAGGTGTGCAAGCACCTGGCTGTGATTTGCACCTAACCCAATAACCTCAGTACCAGCATACAGTGACTTTGTGCTGTTGAGTGTTATATAGGTGAGCAGGAATGGCCTCAGCAGATTGATCTTTGAATCTATTTAAGTAAAAGCTCTGATATGCATGTCGATTGCTCTCCTTTGATGTGTTGCAGGAGATACAGAGTTTGCTCACCAACTGGAAAGGGCCAGATCTCACTAGTTATGGGGAGCTGGTTCTAGAAGGAACGTTTCGCATTCAGCGAGCCAAAAATGAGCGCACGTTGTTCCTCTTTGACAAGCTGCTGCTGATCACGAAAAAGAGAGACGAGATGTTTGCATACAAAGCTCACATACTGGTATGTCAGAGAGCAGATTATCGTGTGCTGTCTCTCAGTCTCTGAAACTCTTGTATGATTTGTAGTGCCGCGTCTCTCTGTTACAGTGTGGGAATCTTATGCTGGTTGAAGTAATACCAAAGGAACCACTCAGCTTCAGTGTCTTCCACTACAAAAATCCCAAGATGCAACATACTGTCCAGGTATGACAGAAAACTCCTTGCCCACTGCATAGCCCTGTTGACGCCCATATGCTATTCCTGACCCTGCATAGTGCAGGAATGCTCTTTCTTGTGGTGCTGATTTTTTTATTTTATTTTGATCAGGCAAAATCACAGCAAGAAAAACGGCTTTGGATTCTTCACTTGAAGAGGTTAATTCTAGAAAATCATCCTGCTAAAATTCCTGCCAAGGTAAAAAATAATAAGTAGATAAATTAAACTTGACTCCTTCAATGTGCATATGTAGCACATGGCAGTTTTGTTAGCTGCAAGATAAGTTACAGTTTGTGGAAAGTTTAGACTCCAGGATTTGATATATTGTTTTCTTATATCTTTGAAAGTCCCTAAAAATTAATGGAAAGATTCCACTAAAAGCATCTACTGGAGTTGGTGCATGAGTAGAACAGTTTAACCAGGTTAGCAGCATTACTGTCCACATCAGGATTTGCCCACTAAGACATGAGTAACAGCAGTGCAGTGTCAGAAAGCTCTACTGGAAGAGCATACCTTGGCTTGAAACTGCCTGCCTGCATGACACTGAGGTGTGCTAATTGCAGCATGTGTAGACATTGCCAAGCTAGTTTTAATCTGTCCTGGTTAGACAGAGTAGCAGCGAAGGCATTTGCAGCGTGCGCTTCGCTTTGCGAATGCACACACCCATCCTGCGCCCTACATCTTTAGCTGGGACACCTAGGCCCTTTTTTTGTGAGCCAGGAAGTGTTATGACAGAGAAAACAAGGCACAGTTTTGCTTTTTCTCATTGTTGTCAGATACCTACTGATACAGTCTTCACATCCGTAATGCCTGCAAGTAGGGAAATCTGGTCCTTTTATTTATCAAATCTTGTCTTAGACCTCTGGGTGATGCTTCCCAGTGTAACTTATTGCATCTTCACACTATCAGAGTTAACTCCATCCATGACTCATGGCAATGACTCTAGTTGGAAGCAAGATTTTATATCTGATATCCTTTTTTCACCAAAATTTTCTTTCCTATTTTCACTGGTTTTTATGCTGTTATGACTAAATAAGTCTTACCTGCGACCGGCATACACAGAGGTGTATTAAGTAACATTTTCAACAATTAAACAAAAGGAAAATTAATGAGGAAGAAGTCATAGCAGTTGCTTTTAGTATTTCTTCTTATATATTGGTTCGACAGATGTCACTGAAGATACAGTGATTATGCTGGTATTCATACTTACAGTGGGAATATTCGTTGCTGTCTGTTTGACTGTAAAAAGAACTGCTTCAGCATGACTTCGTGTATTTTCTATAACTTTTGTGTATTTTTTTCTCCACGGATTTTTTTATCGATGGGAAAAAATTGCATCACAGTGCCATTTTCAACTCCAAGAAATAATTTCTTTTGAGGAAGAAAAAGCCTGACCAAATAGAGCTCTGAGATCTGCACACGTTTTAGCAAATTTGTACTTTCTGTTCATGAGACTCTCTGCCTGGCTTTTGAGGGATTTAATAGTAGTCCACAAGTGACACCTGGTGGAAAATCACTGAACTGCACCCAGAGAGGATCAAACAGGTTATCTCAGATATTATATTTCAGTTTATTTTCTTCCTGGCTGATGCACTCAGCAAAGCATCCTGCCTATTTTCTGTAAAGAAAAAAGTAGTTTTTAGTGGCTGAAATCCACTTGTATGCATCACCACCTCTTCCAGAAACTCCCCATTTCAATGGGTACCGTAGATACACAGTCCTCCCTTTCCACTGCCAGAGTGGAAGCAGAGTTGCCATGTGCAGAGAACAACAAGCCTTTTTTTTTTGTGGTGCTCTGAAGATAAACTCCAGTAAAGTCCTGCCATCAAAATTCTTCTCAATGTATGTAATGTGTGAAGCACAGAGACCAGGAGAAAATGGCAATGCCAGCAGTATTTATTAGTTCAAAAATTAAACTTACTGTCTGCAAAAAAACCCTGAAATGTGTAACATAACATAATTTATCCTTCAGTTTGTGGTTTATCTCCTTCAATTTTTTGTTTGTTTGTTTGTTTGTTTGTGTTCTTTTCTTTCAGGCCAAACAGGCAATTCTAGAAATGGATGCTATACGTAAGTTGATTGTTTTTTGCTTTCATTTAAAAAAAATGAACAAAACTGTCTTCAAAACCTTGGCTTTGAATGTTGTTTCCATCTGAAATGGGAAAAGGTCATGTTTACATTCCATGAATGATGACTTTGGTGGGAAAAAAATAAAAAATGTTTGCAGATCCTGTGGGACTCTCCGGGCATTGCATTGGTGGATCTTCGTCCAGTAAGTTATGTCTCATGGTTAAAAAGGATGAGGCAGATTAGACCTTCTATAAATATTGGTTATTCTGTTGGGGGGGGGTTATTTATTTATTTTTTAATTATTATTCAATACTGACTAAATGCATGGTCATTCCTGCTTCTGTGACATAAACTCATTCTGACTAGAGCCATCTGAATGGATAGGAATAAAAAATGCAGGTCTATGTACATACTGCTGGTACAACTTTCTTATGCTGGCAGACCTGCTGCTGGAGGAGTGTGAGAGCAGCCACAGTATGCACAGACTTAACTGGAAGCCCAGCAGGGGCACTCAGCATGGGCTGCCTGTGCTGGCTGCCCTGTCATCCAAGTGGTACAATGATTGGGCTTGTGGCTGTGATGGAAACCAACTGCATCCACGATGCAGTCACAAGAAAGCTTCATGCTGGGACCCAGTGTTGTGCTTCCCACAGGTTTGACTGAAGAGTTTATCTGTCCCTTTCACAAGAGTCAGGGTTCAGGAGTGCACACAGTGCTTCTGCTGCATGTTATGAATCCAGCTCCCTCTGCGCTGGCCTTTCTGTTCCATCTCGTTGCTGCCTTTCATGCTTTTACATTAGCAGTTTCTGTTGTAGCCATTCCTGGCTTACACTGGAAATCATCTTACACTGGAATCATGGAGTAAAGCAGCCCTGTTATTTATTTACATAATTGTTGCGAAGAATGGGTCAAGGAGGCTCAGACTGGGATACTAGCAAACAATTGAACATACTAATTGTGCTATCAGTGTTCTGCATTAGCAATCTGGAGCAAGGTGCAACTAAATGGGCAAAATGTTTCTATGGCTAAGTGCCCAAGTTACCTTGTAGCTGGATACCTCACCAGTTTTGCTTCAGGCTCCCATGTGCCACTGTGTGAATCTCACAGGAAAGATGGCACTGCCCCCCGGGAGCTGCTGAGACCTGCGGAGTTAACAAGCTTTTGCCTCTGCTTATTCCACAGATCACCCAGGGTTCCATTATAGCCCCGAGGGAGAAACAAAATCAATGTACCAGCCTAAAGAAGGCACTACTCAACAGAGAGTGAGAAGGAAATCAGGTGAATAAACTCATTTTAATAAATGAAGATGACAAGGAAAAGCAAGTTGGATTGTTCAGGGTTGGTTGAGGCTGTGCATGTGACACTGGTCTTTAGCTTACACTCCACTGAGATTTTGCAAAGCTCAGTAACTCTGATACACAAGTGAAATATCTTATTAACCTTTGTTGTTTGTGCAATTTAATTCTTGTATCCACCATTTGCATTTCATTTCATGAATATACATTCCTAAGGGTGGATGCATAAACAACAGTTGATATTTTCTAATGGACAGAAGAATGCATGAGCAGGAAAGCCAGTCACATTATTTAAGTCTGACCTTTCCTGTCCTCCCCTTCCCAAGTAATTATTGTCTCAAAAGTGGTTCTATCTTATGATAGGCTTGTTACTTCAACATATAATTACTACCTACTTACCATAATGTCTGCCATAACCATCTCTCAAATCTCTACTAAGCATAAGTTCACTTCTGTTTTTCTCTCTTCTGGTTCATAGATCCATAATTACTGTTAGTTTTGTCCTGAAGCCATCACAAATGTCTGTGTAGCTGAGTGACTGCATATTGCAGTCCCTATGCTCAACTACTTAAAGACCTTTCTTACTAACACCAGATGTGTAACATCGTGTACTGGGAATGACTTAAACAGGGTTAATGAGAGACTGATGTAGTGATCTATTGTATAGTGGCATTGGTGTCCAACAAAACACTTTTGTACTTTTGTAGGCATCTTCCTCTGTTTCTGAGGTGAAACAAATAGATGCTCTTCTGCCTGTAAAAGGAATATTATAAAATGCTGATTGGATGAACTCCCGTGTAACATGCAGCTACTTACACTTTAAAAGCAGTCCCTATTTCTCAGTACCTCATACATATTTGAGTTTTGAGTATGGAAACCTCCAGCAACTCAAAGCAGTAGCATAGATGAGGACCAAGTCTTGTGAAACTAGGAATCTTAACATGGATTTAAAATTTACATATGTACCTTGTTATATAGAGAGCAGCTGCTAGCTAGCATTAGGAACATGCAAGTACTTGGGTAACAGCTGTGGGTATGACACTTCAAGAAATTCTGTTTTTCTAAGAATGTGAGTTAGCTGAGTGATTAAGAACGGATCTGCCTTCCCTGCCAGGAGCTTAAATTTTGGTATCTGTGTTATGAAAAGATAACTATAGCTTCCTTTGTGATGCTGGAGTGCTTAAACACATTGTCTTTTTCAGAACCCTCATCCAGAGTCCATAAAGTTTTGAAGTCAAACGGTAAGCTGCTTCCTCCACTGCTTACTTACCCTGTCTTTCCAATTTTGTAGAACAAGTAAAAATGTATCCTCTTCTCCTGTAACTTACCTTAAATACACATTTGAGAGGCAAAGAAAACAAAATGCTCATGTTTGAATCTAATATTTGACTTTCTATGCTTGGGTTCTGGTCCTGTAAGTGTCTTAGCAACTGCTAATTGAACACCAAGAGCCAGCCACTATGAATAGCTGCCCACAGCTATTTGACAGCTGTTAAATCAGGACCTCAGGTGGAGATGTCATAAAACTACTGTTTTCTCTGTTTTATCAGAGACCTTCAAGTGAATATTGCTGTTTCATTTGATCCTCTTTTGGGAAATCATAATTGGAATATGAGTGTAACATTAAGCCTGTGGCATAGGTTGATAGCTGTTGATTATTCGCTTATGATGAAGTATATGTTTCTATTTTTTCAGATATAAGCCCAGATATGCAGAAGGTAGGCCATTTCTTGTTCTTCTTGCTTTTGCACATTGAAACAGCACATAACTAAGAAGAATATATTTACTGTAGAATCCACATGTCCTTGGCCGTGTTTGTTTAAAGAAACAAACAAACACAAATATTGCTTAGTGTCTCTGTATTTTTAAATGAAAAAAAAAAAAAGAGCTTATTCTTTTATAATTCATATGCTATATATAAATCATAATATGTTACCAGAGTCAATATAGCTTAAGCACGATGTAAATAAGCATTTCTCATTTACACATTTTTTGGTAAGAATTTGTTACAAAGTTGCAGTGCAGTTTGAAAATCTCTTGTTGAATTCCAGGTCCTGGTCTTATTTGGGATGGGACTTAAGAAGGAGAGATTGTGGAAAATTTGTTAACAGGGTACATAAGATATGACTTGATTGGGATACCATAAGGCTGAAGCCCAAAATTGTATACATTTATCAATTTTTTTTTCAGTTCCAAATGTTATATGGAAAAATTCTGATTGCTTTAATTCTTTGCTTATACATCTCATTTCAGCACAGCAAACTGCATGTAGCTTAATCACTGTCTAGAACACTGACACAAAACAGTGCCATACTGAAATATGCAGTTTATGTAACTTTTAATCAATGCTTTTATTTCTTAAGCGGATCTGTATTGAAGGAGCCCTATTATCTCAAGCCACCAAACTAGGATCAAATGAATCCCTGCTGAATTCTAGGAAAAAGGTTTCATTGGAATCCAGTGGGCTAGAGAGCCAATTTCAAGGGTCCGCTGAGCCATCCTACAACAGCGATCAGGATGAAAATCTCCAAACATCTGCTGCAGAACAGATTGATGCTGATGATGAAGAAGAATCTGAACAGGTAGGAACAAGAACAGAATAAAAATCTTATTCTGCTGGGGTGGATGGAAAGTGCATTAAAAGTATCTGTAAAATTCCAAGGAGGCATGAACATCTTACAAGTATTTGCAATTTCTTCTCCTTATAAGTATTTTATTTTTTTATTTTTATAAACATTTTATTTTCCTTTCTCCTAGTCCAGTTCCTGTGTATTTTTCTACATCTTTGTTCTTGCACATTCTGGTTTCATCTTCTTTTGTCACGCTGTATGGATTGTCTTCATTTAATTGGTTATTATAAAGAAAGTTTTCTAGGCTCTGAATCATTCCTGTGTGCTTTGAATACTCTTGAGCATTTCATTCTTCAGCTGTGGGTACATGACCTGGCTCTTCTATTCTAGCTGCTTAGTAACCTTTGAATACGGCTGTACAAAGCAGTGTGGATTTTAATGCTCCTAACTTGCTCTGCTCTTTTAAATCACAGGGAATACAACAAAATTCACTACAGAAATCAAAAGGAGGAAGGAAAAGACTTAATAGTCAAGCTGCTGAAAATGTTGAAAAAAGGAGAAGTGTTAATCTCAGCAAGTGTGAAATGCAGGTATATAAACTTTTTACTTTGGTTTTGTTGTGCATCATAGGTACATTAAAGAAGTGTATGGGTTTCTTTAGGTAGACGGAGAAGTTGTTCCATGTTTTTCATGTGCATGAACCTCAAAGAGTATTCTTCTGGGGGCAGGAAAACAAAACAAAACAATCAACCTTAATCCAAAAGAAGTAATCTTCTCTTTCTCTCTGCCAGATACACCTACAGCGTCCTTCACGTTTGCATTAGCAGGCACGTGGCCTTGCTGTAAATAAGATCTGCCAATTGAGCTGGTTGAAAATTTACTCCAAGAAAGAAAACGAAAAATTTTCAATGGCATGTGTTAGAGAGCACAACATACCTTTCTGCTAGGATTATAGGCAATGGGAAAAGGAGGAGAACAAAACTTTTGGCACAAGACCAGAGTAAGATTAGCTAAATCTAATTGTGGAACTGCAGAGTTAGCATAAAAGGTTTAATCCAACCCTGCCAAATAAATTTGCCTTTAATTACTCATGCTTTAGCATGATCCCAGCATCTTTTATTTGAAGTAAGATGATACTAAATGCCAAGAGTGAACTCTGAGCCAGAGAAAGGATTAAGGGACAAAGTAGTCTGGCACTGACACCATGGTTCCCCTGCTTTCTAGTGAGCAGCCTACTTATCCTAACCATCTCTACCTGACTCCATGCTGCAGGACACCCTGATAATGTGAAAGTTCTGTGAACAGAGGGAATCTTTGTATTTTTGCAGGGGACAGACTAACATTACCTGCATATTTCAAATCTCCACAGAGCTCCAAGGACCCTTCAGATGAAGAGTCAAGTCAACTGAATACTGATCTTCCATTTTCCTGTTCAGCTAGACAGTCGCAGTCACCCAGACAGTTCAACACACCCCAGAACAACTCACTGATCATGAATATCCTGGGGGGAACCACCTCTGTCAGAAACATCTGGACGGACCACCAAATCAGGCAGGCATTGTTTCCCAGCCGGCGTCCACCTTATGAGAATGAAGACGATGATGATGATTATCAGATGTTCATGCCATCAGTGTCTACATCCAACAGTGGTTCAGCTGTTAGTGGAGAAAGGAGAGCTCACTCAGATCGGCCCTGCAGCTGGCACCTGGGGGTAGTGCATCAAAATGAAACTCCCAGCTCCAATCGTCATAAAATTGTTCGACGGGCCAGTAGTGCTGGTGAGAGCAACACGTGTCCAACCATTGCTAGATGTAAAATCAGTGAGCACAGTTCTCGAAGGGATGTAAAAAGAACAGAGGTGAGCAGTATGAATGTGTATCCTGAATCTTCAGAGGAGCTGACCATTGATGATATTGAACACGTTTATGACAACATAAGCTATGAGGACTTGAAGCTGATGGGTCTGACAAGAAGGGAGGAAACACACCATGGTCCCCAGAGATCTGCTAGAGACTCTCTTTATGAGGAGGAAAACAAAAGCAGCTTAAATTCACCCTCCAAAAAGAGGACAGCAAATCAAAGCAGAACTTCCCTTCGTGCTAGCAGGGATGAGATCCTACTTGGTAGAGACGCACCTACTTCAAGTTTGGATGAGCTCAGGATTGTTGAAGATAATGTCTATGACACCATAGTGCTTCCAGAAACACCGCTGTTGAAATTTAAACATGATCCCTTAAAATGCTCTAAAAAGCGGAGTTTTCTGGGCCTGGAAAAAGACTTGACATGTTCTGACAATCTACAGCAGTTTGTTTCTGAAGAGAGTCTCCAGTTCAGTGAAGATGAGAGCCCTTACCATCATCTTCCCATTGACAATGACTATCTCAGCTTAGTAGATAGCTCTTCCAATTCTGACTCGCTATCCCATAAATCTGCAGCAGATAAACTCTCAGAGGAAGTAGATGAGATCTGGAATGACCTGGAAAACTACATCAAGAAGAATCAGGAAAAGACAAGAGATCGGCATCTTGCAGCCTTTCCTGTTTGTAAAGATGATATACAGGAAAGGCTGCATGCTGGTAGTACACCTGAACTGAGTAAAGATGTAGAGTACTCACTGTCTACTCTCTCTCTTCCAGAAACTCCAATTTTCCCTAAAACTGTGAAACCCAGGGCTGCCACCATAAGTGAGGCTAGTCTCAGGCTTGAAGACACTACAGCATGCAAGGAAAGCTCTTTAGCAAGTCTGAACAGATCTTCCTTCTCGGGTGAGGTGCCATTTGTGGATAGCCCATATGAATCTGCCAATAGTATTCTGTCCAATGCAAATACAGAGTGCATGGAAAATGACCCGGCTATTGTGGATAAAACAAAGAACAGAGTTTTTATGATGGCAAGGCAATACAGTCAGAAAATTAAGAAAGCTAACCAGCTTTTGAAAGTTAAAACTCCTGAGCAGGAACAGCCAGCTAGTAGACAACAGAAACTGAAGCACAAAGACCTTGCTGCTATTCTGGAGGAGAAGAAACAAGGTGGTCCTGCTATAGGTATGTTAAAAATTCTAAGATTGAGTATTTGAAAAAACATCCCAGAATTCAGTACCGAACCAAATTTCATCAATACCTAAAAGGGCTTTGACTGTTTCCTACTAACCATTTCTCTCAGTGAGATTCACTTCATCATCATCTGTAAGGAAGCCCAGCAGTGCGTTTCCTTGCACTGATATGGCATGAAAGCTACTGTGAACCTACTCTCTGGTGTCTCTCTGATGCAAAAATCCTCTCTCCTACATCAGCCTTTCCACAGGATGTCACTGTCCCCTCTCCACCTCCCTTCACAGCTCCCAGACTCTTGGGGGGGAAAGGAAGTGGAAGAACAATCTGGCAGGTCATTAGCCTTCCTGTCTTTTCTCAGTGCAAAAATAACATGGAAAAAGAAATGAAAATTGCATTCTTTCATGCTTTCTCCACACTCTTCTGCATTTAGTCGGATGGGTTTTGTTTATAAGACAAGCTTCTAGCTAGTGAACAGGCTGCAGTCACAATTATGTGAAACAGTGGTCTGATCAAGCCATACTTCTGGCCAGAAGGTGCAGACTTGCAACAAAGGTAAGAGGTTGGAAGGGCCTTCAGCTCCACTAAGCTCTTCCTCTCCAAGGTAGGGCAGCTGTGCCTGTGTCTTACTGGTAGGGTTCAGGTTTAGAGGAGTGAAATCATTGTCTTTTAAGATGAAAACTTAACGGTCTAGTTACTTGAAAATACTAGAGGATTAAACAGTTTCAGATTTAATACGAAGCAACTTTTTATAAGTCTTTTGTTTTCCTCTTTAATTGATACCAAAGAGTTTTTGGATCTTCAAATTTTTGTGCGACTCAAATGGATGGGTTGCTGTGTCTCAATTAAAACCTCTCTCTTTCCTAGGTGCCAGGATCGCTGAGTACTCTCAGCTTTATGACCAGATTGTCTTCAGAGACAGCTCACCCAAGGTCCAAAAAGAAGCCTGGGCCAGCCCTCAGGAGCCCTCAGCCGTGAGGTTTTCCACACCTCTGGCTAGCACTCTTCCCTGTGCCCCCGTCACTGGTGAGTGCTCCAGAGCAGAGGATTGGCTTTTGCACTCTACCTACAGCAATGGCGAGCTGGCTGACTTTTCTCCATGGCCAGAATCCCAAGACACAAAGTCCAAGAGCTCACATGCAGAAGCTGTGACAAAAAGCAATTCCAGACAGCTGCCGTCAGCCTGCTCAGTGCCTTCCCTTCAGATTTCTAACCGCTTGCATGTCCCGGCGCAGAGATGGAGTGCAATTATCAGCCAACCTAACAAAGAAAATTTACACCAAGATCACATCTATAACTCCCTTAGGAGAAGAGCAAGCACTATCAAACCACAGGCATACAGTAGGTCACAGTCATCTTCTTCGATTGTGGTCAATAGATCTGGAGAATCAATTGTATATCCTAATGAAACAGACAAGAAAACACCTCATTCCAATAGGAACTTCCGACTCAATAGCCATCAAGCTCTGGGTATTGCTTCAGCCTGTACAGGGCCTGATATGAGGAAGCAGATCCCTGAGAACTATTCGGATATGATTTTGCAGGATTCTCAAAAAGTCCTGAGAGTAAACAGGCCCTCCCCTCTGACTGCACAGATGGCAACTCAGAACTATTTTTCTAACTTCAAAGACACTGAAGAGGGGGAAGGGGATGATGATGACTATGTGGAAATAAGGTCTGAAGATGAGGGGTCTGATCTGGAGGCTTCTCACAACCAAACAAGAAAACTGGATCCTAAATTGCACAACACAGACAATGATCCTTCTGAAACTCTCTGTGGCAAAACGGTGTCTTGTACTCCTGCAAAGCCCACTGGCAGCAAACACACGCTTACCCCATATCTGACTGCATACAGTGATTCAGATAAACTGAATGACTACCTGTGGAGAGTGCCATCTCCCAACCAGCAGAATATTGTCCAGTCTTTACGGGAAAAGTTTCAGTGTCTTAGTTCCAGTAGCTTTGCTTGATGCTTTCAGTGATCTCTAGCTGTACTGCCTTAACATGAAGAGTATATACTGGGACAATCAGTACCGGCATCATGTAATTCCATATTATTACACTATCAGGCATTGTATCACAATAATATTGTAAATAGATTTTTTTAATGGTTTAGAATCCTGGAAGTTAAAAGGCCATGTGTGCACTGTCTGCTGTCTTGTTTCATAATGCAGGTGGACTTATGACCCCACATGGAGCCTCTGTATCTTTCTTCTGCACAGCTCAATTTCTTGCTAGGCATGACATCATTTTTATTTTATTTTTTTAAAACTGTCTAACCCAGGTTTGACACTGTTTGATGCTTAAGCCATGTTACCACATGGGAACCTTAGCATTTGAACTTCTGAGTTGTGACCAGGTCTGTTCTCACAATGACTCTGGTTGCACATGGCTGCATCCGTAAGTGTGAAAACTTCTAAGCCAGGTTCTGGTAATGACAGCATCATGCTGTGTGTGCAATTGCACAGACCTGCTGCACATTACTTTTCAAAAGAGATTCCAAGTCTACAGGACCAATACATGCGATACCAAATATACTACGTTGATTTAGAACAGACTTCTTACGTTTCAAACAGAACCTAGTCCTGGTGCTTATGAGAGATGCTGATAGCTGTGTCTGGAGCCTTTCTACCTGCTGTGACTGCATGGTTGGCGGAGGAGGGGCAGAGGCATCTTTTTATGTGAATCTATCGATGTGAGGTCATCCTTGTCTGCAGGGTGTTTGGGACAGCAGAATGGAGCTCTGCTGCTTGTGAAGATGGGTGGGCTAAGTGCTAACTTTGTGCCCGCAGTGTCTGGAACGCGCAGGCTAAATCAGAGCCCAGCAGTGGAAAGCCACTGCATGTGGGTTGGCCAAGTGCAATTGATAGACAGTGACCTGCAGGTTCCTCACACCCCAAAGTCAGTAACCCTGAAAGAGAATGGGACTTGTCCCTGTGCTTGGGTGAAACATGCTGAGCTCAGGCTGTGGACTGTTTCTGCAGTAGTGCTAGCTGAGATACAGGCTGCTTCCTCCAGGGCAGGGTGGGGTGAAAGAGGCATCTTCAGAACAAAGTGGGCTGAGAATAATTCAGTGTCTATATAATACAAGCAGCTGAAACATGAGAACGTATTCCATCCTTTTGCAAATAATGTACAAAGTAAATGCTCCCATTTACAACAAGAATAGACTTTCCAGTGTAATGCACATTTACTCTGTTTTGTCATCGTTGCACAGCTTTGGATTCTGTTACTTGAAAACGTTGTACCAAGGGGAAAGCCTCAGTATGTCTACACTGACCATCCTGCATGACTGTCATTCTGTTTTGGTGCTTAAGTTCTTCAGATGACACAGATAAAGCCAGTACCAAGTTACACATACCTGTCTATGAAGGAGCTGAAGTACTGTTTTTATTAACCACGTATGGTTCCCCTCGGTTACTGCACTCCCGGACCTGCCATCTATTTTCTCCATTGGTTACCATGAGCAAAACCCAGCGTTATCAGTGTACAGTAAATTACTTGTAGAATAAGATTTAAGGACTTGAATTTCCTAGAATGGATTAAATTATTTACGAGGTGCATTGGTTGGTCACTCGTTGCATGTACCAACTCATCCAAACCAGCAGCAGTGATGCTCGGTGCAGATGGAACCGCGGCCAGCCCAAGACGATGAGCATTGTACAGAATTAGGCTGCCGAGTAGTTGTGGAGCCCGTATTTATTTATTAGAGCTTGTAAAGTATTGTAAATACCCATAGGAGTTACATCTGTGCTTTGCCCCCACACCTCTAGGTTGTTTGGAACTTGCACCTCGTGCAACGGGTGCAGATAGGGAAAAGGAAAAGAAAAAGGGAGGTGTACCAGCGCGTAACTTGTCTCCCAGGGACCATTTCATACTATTTGTAATAAACGTGGAGTACGCAACAAGCTGCGGTTCTTTTCTTTCGGGGGAGGGCACAAGCGAGCGGGGCTGCGGAGCCGGGGCGGGGAGAGGGGCGGGCGGGGCGAGCGGCACGTCCCGCCCGCCCCTTGTCCCGCTCCCCGCCCCGACTCCGCCGCCAGCGTGCAGCCCGCAGGAGGATGAGGAGCGAAGTGCTGCGGCTCTGCCTCCCGATGCGGCTCTGCCTCTCTCTGCCCTTCGCTGCCGCTCAGTACCGGGCGCTGAGCGGGTGGCAGGCAGCGGGCGGCCACGCCGCGCGGTAAGCGGAGCGCGAGGGGAGGCGGTGCAGGCTGATGCAATAGCGGGGGGAGGAGGAGGAGGAGGAGGGAGAGGAAGAAGAAAAAGAATGGGGGGGTGGGGTTGCGTCGCCTCGGCTGAGGGGGTTTCGGGCGGTTGCGGGGTGGTGCAGGTGAGGCTGCGCACGGGGATGCGCACGTGGATGCGTGAGCTCTCCGCCATGTGGCCGCTGAGGGCGAGCAGAGGCTGTTTGCTAGCGTCTGGCTTCTGCAAGGAGGAATGAGGTAGTAAAACGCCTCTCTAGTCCGCCTCATCCCAGCTAGCGGGGGCCAAACGGAGATCTCTTACAAGTGCCCTGGCGCCGCTCGCTATATGCAGAAGGAAAAGGAGCAGAACCCACGGCAGCTCACCCAGGGGTGTTTGCCAGCAAGCCTTCCCAGTGCCTGGCTGCAGCTTCTGCTGTTTTTTTCCAAGAAGTGGCACGGCAAACAGAGCTCCTCTGTCTGCCAGCTGCCCGCAGCCCCGAGAAGCATCCGGAAAATGGCAGTGTC
>PPHD01018356.1:0-14590 GCA_002909625.1 Bambusicola thoracicus
CATAGAATTACTCAGGTTGGAAAGGACCTCAGAGATCATCAAGTCCAACCACAGCCTAACCATAGTACCCTAACTCTAACAACCCTCTGCTAAATCATATCTCTGAGCACCGCATCCAAACGGCTCTTAACCACATCCAGGGATGGTGACTCAACCACCTCCCTGGGGAGCCTATTCCAGTGCTTAACCACCCTCTTTGTAAAGAAGTGTTTCCTAACGTCCAACCTAAACTTGCCTTGGTGCAACTTGAGGCCATTTCCCCTTGTCTTGTCACCTGTCACCAGTGAGAAGATACCTACCCCGTTCTCACTGTAAGCACCTTTCAGGTATTGGAAAAGAGTAACAAGGTCTCCCCTCAGCCTCCTCTTCCCCAGACTAAACAGCCCCACCTCCCTCAGCCTGCTGATAGAGTTTACTTCTTCTACTTTCCAGGAGAAAAAAGTACATAGAGAGAGAGAGAGAGAATCATAGAATGGCTTGGGTTGGAAGAGACCTCAAAGGTCATCTAATTTCAAGCACTTGCTGTGGACAGGGTTGCAAACCACTAGATCAGGTGGAAAAAGTGATCCAGTACTTGAACTAAATCTGCTTCTACAACAGGTTACAGTGTGAAAAAGCATGAAAGCATCAATAATAGCAAAGGAAATTCTTGAGAAAAACAAGGATTCTAGCCCTGACATTGCAGGTCTCCTGAGACAAGATATAATGTTTGAAGGCAGTTCTGTGAAGGCAGTGTATTTATAATGCAAGAACAGTTCTGAAAACTGAACTGAGTATTGCCAAAACAATTGCTATTCTAATCAGAGATATTACATAGAATGCAGACCCAAGCTTTGCTTATTTGATAGGTCATGAAGATGCCTACTCAATTTTTTGAGGTAGTTTTTCCACATGACAAAATGAGAATGAAGGGTGATAATAAGGCAATGGCAAGAGTAATAATAATGTAAGCTATGGAGAATAATGGTCTGTATTACCACGATACTGAAGCTGTTGCTTGAAAATTAAAATGAGTAAAGAATTGAAGCAAACAAAGGTTGGGCTTCTTTGAAGTATATAATTTTTAGATTAGGTTAATAAAAAGGAGTTTCCCTTATGGTCAGTGTTCAAATGGAACTTAAAATTTAATAAGCGGTTTGGAATGGAAATAAATCAGACAGGTTAATATTGTCAAAACAAAAAACTTGTACTTATACTCACTTATTTCTAGCATGAACTGAAGTCTCCATAACTAAAGGATAAAGTCACTAAAACACTAGAACTTTAAATTTGGTTTATTTATTAGTATTATTATCATTATTATTATTATTATTTTACATAAATCTGTTGTAGGGTAAAATCATTCCTTCAGAGTATCCTAGATTGTTTTTTAGATTAGGTGTTTAGCTGATAATCTCTGATGCAATTTGAAAAAAGTCTATCGTCGGTGAAGAAACTGTAACATTCCATTATTTTAAAAATGGTTTATTCATAGGTAACAGCATCAATAATATATCTAAAAATGAATAATTCCCCCTTCTACATCAAGATGAGTATCTCTTCTACTGTACTGCTACTGTATTGATACATAAATAAATAGACTTGGTTGAGTGACATCTCAATGTATATAAATTAGAGCAATTCTAATTCCTTAATGAAGGCATTCCTTTTTCTTCTTCTTCTTTTTTTTTTTTTTTCCTATATTGATTTCTCACTGAATTTCTTTTGAATTGTAATTATTAAAAAAAAAAAAATAATAATCTACATAGTATGTAGAAAGCTTTGGTTTTGTATCATGAAATGCTTATATTGTCCATTCTGTTTTGTGTGAGCTATAGCAGGGATTAGGTATATACTAGGATTATAATTAATTTTCATATAATGTCATCTATAGAATTTGCTGTTTATTTCATTAAACATGGAAGTGAATGGGGACAGTTTGGTATTTATTTCCTTGAGTTGAAGAAATAGAAATGCTTGAATTATTTATTTATTATTTATCTAGTTTTAATTTTGCTTCTTATGTGGTTAAATGAAATGAAATGAAAATATATCAGCGACATCTTTCATCATATTAACTTATTTACCACACTGGAAGAAATTCAGTATAAATTGTTCTGCTAAAAATTTCTGTATACAATCAGAGCTTCATGTTTGCATTTTGCATTCTGTAGTCATATTCATCAACACCCATATAGTCGTGGTCCCCAGCGTAGTGGTCAGCGTTGCATTTCACCCATCTGAAACACAAGGACTAGAATGAAAATACTTCTGAAGTGTCAGGAAAGAGAAAGTACAGTGGGAAAACATTTTTCTAAAAGTCTTAATTGTCATCTTATTGTCTGTTTCTCTGACAGTAGTTTGCACCTTATTATCAGGAAAACTGAAAGGAGAAAACTTATTCCGTATTTTCTTCTAAATCATTTTCAAAGAATTGCTTGCATGGTTTTGCTTTCTTTTTTTTTTTTTTTTTTTTTTTTCTTTCTTCTAATTACAGATATACAACACTATGCATACTGAGAAGTCTTAAATAATTGTGATTCTCATTAAGATCCAAATACAGAAAAAAATGAAAGTCTTCACAATGTACATTACCTGTTTTTAAATAGACACTATATTTCTTTCAACAATTCCAGGTTCCTAAAAAAAAGTAAGGAAGTTGGAGGAAAAGACCTACAAGATCATCTAGTCCAGCTGTCCATCTATCACCAATATTACCCACTAAACCATGTCCCTTAGTACAACATCTTGAACATCCTGAACAAATGTTTCTAGAACACTTTCAGGGACAGTGACTCCACCACCACCATGAGCAGCCCATTTCAGCACCTGAACACTCCTTTGGAGAAGTTTTTCTTAATATTCAGACTGAATCTTCCCTGGTGCAACTCAAGTCCATTCCTTCTAGTCCTATCACTAGTTACACAGGAGAAAAGGTGGAACCACACCATGCCACAATCTCCATTCAGATAGCTGTAGCTGTAAGATTGATAAGATTGATCCTGAGCCTCCTCTTCTCCAGACTAAATAATACAAGTTCCCTCAGCCACTTTCCATAAGACTTGTGCTGCAGACCCATCACCAGCTTTGTTGCCCTTATCTGGACATGATCCAGAGGCTCACTGTGTTTCTTGCAGTGAGGGGTTCAAAACTGAACACAGTACTCAAGGTGCAGTCGCACCAGCACTCAATACAAAGAGATGATCACTTCCCTGCTCCGGCTGGCAACCCTATTTCTAATATAAGCCAGAATGCTCTTGGCCTTCTTGGCCACTTGGGCACACTGCTGGCTCAATGCCACAGGACTGGGGCAGAGTAGCTGGAATACTGTGTAGAGGAAATGGACCTGGGGGTATTGGTTGAAGCTCATCTGAACATGAACCACCAGTGTGCACAAGTGGCCAAGAAGGCCAACAGGTATCTTAAGGGATGTGACACTTCTTTCAAACTCATCTCAATAAATAGCTATTTTTATTTTTAATTTCAGTTTTCCCATTGGAACTTAATTCTATTTTGTAAGCTTCAGCAAAATTTGTTCATTTTAATTTTATTCTATCTCTTTGCATGTGAAATTTTCTAGTTCATATTTTAAATCTTCGTCAATCTTAGTGGTGAGGGAAGTGTACTGATTGTCTTTATGAAATTTTTGCCGTTTGGGAAATTTAAGTTTTTACTTTATTCTCTGGGGGTGAGGGGGGAATGTTTTGCATTCTGCACATTCTGCAAAGTTCATTAAAATTAACTTTAAATTAAGTTTAAACTGGGCTTCATATTTCTTCTTCCATTTTCTGTAAAAAAAAATCAAAACCTATAAGGTTGCAACTCATATCTGATTGATCACTTTCTCTTGTTCACCGAATTACAGAAGTTTAATATGCTACGATGTCTGGATCTCCAGGAGGAAAGAAGACTTTCCTATTCAACTTTACTTTTTGCCATTTAAAATAATGAAATATTTCTTAGCTCTTCTGAAGCATCTTTGACACCAATTGCAATGTAATAAACATAGATGTCATAAAGGGACAAATGTTACCACATATTATTATTTCATTAGCATATTATCATAAAAGTTCGTAGTTTTGTATGTATTTTAATATCAAACTGTATATTTTGAAAACAAAAACAACAGCAACAAAAAAACTCAACTATTTGTCCAGGTACCTTCAAGTTCCTCACAGAAAGAGAGGTCTTAATTAATTAGTATTGTTTAAATATAATACTAATATCAGTCATGATAATTGATATCTTCTTATTGCTTATATTTCTGATTTTTCCACTGCAATTTGCATGCTCTGTTGTCTCATAGCTGAGCTCTGCATACAAGACCGAATACTTCTTAAAAAATTGATATCAATTAAATTTTCTGGTATTGCCTTATATCAACTTAAAGCATCATCAGGGCAAAGGATTGAATGTGCTAATGTGTTTTGTAGGAAATACTGTATATTTAGCATTACTGTTTTCACTTACACTATTAGAAATGTCATTAAAAATTCTTAGTTGACTGTCATAGGCTTTCAAAACCTCATCTTCTACTGCTGCTCACAAGAAGTAAGTACAGTTTCTAGAATAAGTGTGTCTAGTCCTACATTTGAAAGACTCATGTCAGCTCCACTCAGGACACAGTGCTTAAAATGTGAGAGATGACACTTTTGCAACTCATTTTTCTATTAAACTAAATTAGATATTTAACATTTATGACAGATGTCATCCAGACCCTCTGGAACTGACAAACCTGGAACTGAAATGTTACAGAATGCTGGAGGCTTCACAGCTTTCCCAATTAGAAATAGGATTTCATTTTCACTAGTTATTTTACCATTAAGCAGTATATTTCTGTTCTCTTTGCCAATTTTCTGTCATTGTTTTTGTCTGTTCCTGTACTCTGTGAATATAAAACATTTCTAAAACTAACCTTCCTATTTTTTTTCTCTCAAGGTTTGTTCTCTAACATAGCATCCAATAAATAAAGATGACATATTATGTCAAAGATTATTCAATATTCCTCATACTAGAATTTTTTTTCCCGTGTTTCTAATCCTCGAAGATACGTGAAAGATAAATTTTTGAAATGTCCTATAAATATCAAGAGAACTATTTAAAAATTGAAAAATACAATTTCTTCACTTATGGCATTAAAAGAAATAATAATAATAATAATAATATCAGTTTAAAATGCATTTATGTATTTTAAATTGTTTTCTATATGTCATGCTTTATTTTTGAGATTCCAATGGAGACTCAAAATAAGCAATAAACCCTCTTCAGATTGAATGTGGTCTTTGTCATTGTTATGGTAAACCACAATTCCTGTATTTATTCACAAGTTTTTCACACCTTTTTCTTTCATTAATTTCTTTCCTACCCCAGCATTCTTTTTTCCAATTTTCTTGCCGATCAGTGCTCTGAACATATTTTCACTGTCACCCGAATGACTTACTGTAATGTTCTCACTCCTTTTCAGTAGTTAGAGGTGTTCTTGTGCAGTGTCTTTATCTGATGTTTTTATTGTTTGTAAGGTTACTCACAGTCTTTTTTCTTTTTTCCTTATTTTTTATTATCATTTTAAATTTCTTTACGATATACACATATTCTTTCTTTATTTGATGAGATATTATGAGATTTTTTAAAAAATAGTCTTAGAGATCTCAGAAAATTATATAATGTAAAAGTATTAAAGGGAATACAATGTTTTTCACAAATACAACTGTAGACAATATGTCTTCTGGTAAACTACTAACTTAAGTAATTCATTATGATTTAGAAGTGATTCTACTAGACCAAAGTATTTAATACATATTTATCTTCATCATCATATTGCTTAATTTTGTTATTGCTTCTGCTTATTTCGTTTTCTCTGTTATTAAGTTACACACTGAAAAACAGCTTTTCAACCCGATTCCAAAAAAATATATAGTTTTACATGACACCTCAACTAACACCTGGAAAAATCACTTTTTTGTATTGTGCATACTGAATATAGCTCAAAAAAATAATCCAGCTGCATAGTAAACAAAATATATGGAAACAGCTTTTCAGTGGCTCAGTAAACTGATATTTTAATAATGTGATAACTTAATGAACCTTGGCACTTATAGAATTAATTATGCATAGTGCCATTGATGCTAGGAAGTTATTTGAAATAAATCCAGAAAAGGAGGGAGAGGAGCTGGAAGCTTCTCTAAACTATTTTTAAATCCTTTTTGTCTAAAACTTTGAAAAATGCATTACTCCTTAAAGGAACACATACATACCAGGAAGTAATACTTTTAAGAATGTCACCAGTTTTAGCACTGGGGAAAAAAAAGAAAAAAAGAAAAAAAATCTCTTGTATGTATGTCAAGAATTATTAATAGTCAAATTTAAAAGCTAAATGGCAAATTAATGCCTTCATAAATCAGTAAGGAATCTGCTGTAAAACCAACCTCTATGATTTTTTTTTTTTTACTCTACTTTAGGCAGTCTGCTTTGACATATGATGATTTTGAGAGATGTTCAGTAGCAAATGAATGACAAAACTTTTTGTATAATGAACACATTTTCAATAATTTGCTATACAACCATTAAAACATGTAAATATGCATTTTGCACACAAACAGATCCTGTCTCATATAGAACAAAAGACCTAACCTTGAATCTTCCCAAAAAATATCAGTTTGTGTTAAATAGTGCAAAAATAACTTTATAACTGCTCTTTCAAATCCAATATTGAAATATGATGAAATCAAACTCTGCTTAACAATCCATTATGACATGCATGTAGAAACTTGCACTGCACATGATATTTTCAGAAATTCCTATTATCTAAATAAAGAGGTTATTCATTTTTTGTCATTTCAAATGTGAGGCTTTTTGGGGAAGGGGACAGGGGAGGGCATGGATAAGAAATTTAATCAAAGAACACCTATCAGATGCTGAACAGTGGGAAAATAAGCTAGATACAGTTCTGCTGCTCTTAGCAGGAATTAAAAATGCATTAGTATATTTCAAACCTTTCCAGTCTGTTGTGGAAGCAATTATAGAATGCAAGCTGTATATAAAAAGTAAGCTCTATATATTTACAAACTTCAATATTATTTTCAAAATCAAAGTTATATTAAAAAATCTATACTTTACTTATTTGAAGTATACACCTGCTCAAATGGAAATAAAGTCCAGAAATATCATTTACTTCTTGTAAACTGCTTTTCCTTTTCTACCTGCAAATTATCTTTAAACACTATTTCCCAATCTCAACAATTTTATCTTAATATTTTAGTTTTATTAATATCCATGGTATAACTTTATTTAAAGTTGTAATGTTTCCTATTAGAAGGTATGATAGTGTGATATTATATACAGTTTTTCTGGTCAAACTCTGTTCTGTTTCTCATTTAATATTATTATAAGTAAATAAATGAAAGGGTGTAATTAAAAATATCTCATTTGGTATTGATTTTTATCATAGAATCATAGGATCATAGAACATCCTGAATCTGATGAGACCCACAAGGATCACTGAGTCCAACTCCATATTTATAAAGTCTTTACATTTATACCAGCTAGAAACATATATTAAATATTTGTTGTTTTTTTTACAAAAGTTGATTTTTCAAAAACAAGTACTGATGCATAATATAATCATAGAATCGTTAAGGTTGGAAAAGATCTCAAAGATCATCCAGTCTAACTATCCTCCTACCACCAGTATCATCTGCTAAATCATGCCTACATTTTCAGTCTTCATCATGTCATACTGTCAAGAAGCTAAAGCAGAGAGACAGCCTGAATGTGGGCTGGTAAGGCTTAGGAGCTGGTGGTTTATGATTTCATGGTGTCTCCTCAAAAGCAGCCGTGCTCTACAAGTTTTTCCCTTCTCAGTTGTGTTAGAGAAGAGATGGTGGAGCCTTTTGGTGTAGCACTGTGAACAGATACACATTTGAGTCCCAAATGCAGGCTAGTTACAGAGCTGAGCCCTCCTCACTCTGAAGTGACAGGTCGATACAGTCTGATGTTTTGGACTCTTGGTGTCTATCCCTTCTTCAGTGTGCAATGTGGACTTGGCTGCACACCAGGACAGGACATATTATTGAGGGCTCAGCATAATAATTATAAGGAGCACAAATCTACAACTCAACTTCAATAGCCAGACCAGGTTAACAGAACACTTTATGCTGTAGGAGCGATCTGTATAAACTAAGAACAGACTGTAATTCTATTAAAAAGAAAATTACCTACATAGAAAATTTTGTGATGTCTTTTTCTTAAATACTCAATCTAATCCAAGGTGCAAAAGTTCTCAGTTTTTCATCATGTTTCTAACAATATGAAAAGCAGGTGAATCTTCATCTTTGAAATTTGCTTAATACAGAGAATAAATATAAGTAGAATAGAAACTGTTTGTTGTAGTAATAGTATTGCTATTATTACTATTATTGTTTATTAAATTAAAGTCAACATGATATTTAGACCTCCTTATTATACTAGGATTTATTTAATTATATTTAATTATTTAAATATTTAATTATATTAAAACTCCTATTACTTTAAAGGAAGCTTTAATTAACTAGCACTGTATTTCAGCTGTTGTTTCTCCAGTGCTGCAAACTTAGTTCCTCAGTGCAACAAAAAGTCCTCCTAACACTTTTTTTTGTTGGACAGCAATACTCAAGCAGTGAGACAAAAGACTGACTACTGCTCACACTGGCATTCATGTGAGCATTCACTTATAGCATAATGTTTTATAATAGTTTACCTTTGTTGGTAGTGGAAGCCAAAGGATGCAGGAAAACAGCTGTTTCACTGGAGTGATTAGTAGATAGATTCAATATCTATGCATCACTGCTGTCATCAGCATAGAAATGTACATGAAAGCCTAAATGTCAATGTCTAAAGCACACAGAGAAACCGTGTGTCTTCTGGCTTATTTCAAAGTCTAGAAACTTAGAATGGTTGATGAGATGACTATCTGTGTATGCATAAATAAACCCACTTTTTGTATAGTCATTTTTAAACAACAATTTCACATAAATAGCCAAGAAGAAACTTCTGAGAGCATTAGATTTTCCTCACTGTAGTGTATTATGACAGAGATATTTTGTTCAAGAAGAGAAGACAAGTTTTTCACATGCATATAAATTTGTGAACAGCTTATATTTTGGTCTGGGGATTGCAAAGCTTCTAACTTCTAATTGCATCTATGTTCCCAAGATATTTGCTTCTATCTTCTTTTCTGGGATCTACACCTACAAATAAGTATGCTATTTTTCGTACTTAATAACATTACCTTTCTCTTACCCTGAAAATCTCTACTTGCCTTGGAGAAATATTATTTCAATGCGTGGACAAACCATTTTCAAAGTAAACTTGCACATAGGATTTGATGATCTCACTATATTTTGATTGATGTAGAAACTAATTGTTGAAGACCAAAGGCTTATCTAAGTCTCTTTAGGCTCTCATTAATAGGAAGATTTACAGGAAACACAGCAATAAGAGAGAGAAATTTTCGGTCAGAATGTTAACTGCCATCTTGATATCTTAGTCACAGAGCTTCTCCTGGAAAAATAGGTACAAACAGGGAATACACAATGCCAACATCTGTGCCACAGCACATTTCCTCCCTAGCTATAGCATCAGAAATTGCAACTATTCATATTCTAGAGAAAGTAATGCAATTATGAATTCATTTAGTACATACCATTTACTGTATTTCACAGAAAATTAGTAGACACAGTTCTTCCTATGATCTAGAAACACAGAATATGTCCTAGTAAATTTCATTCTTCTCAAGCAAAATATAAATTAATTCAAGCCTCTTCCATATTCTTTAGTAATCTAAATACCAAGTCCAAAAGACTCATTTGAAATTGTTGTTTATCCCCGGTGAGCACCACACAGCTCCTTGCTCACTGCCCTTCCTATTATCAGCAGAATGGAGGAAAGGAATTAAAATGATGAAACTTAAAAGCTTCTGGATTGAGATAACAGGTTAAGTTAGAAAATAATCTAAATAAATGAAAAAAAGAGAGAGAGAGAGAGAAAGCAAATGCGACAACAAACCAACCAACTAAAAGAAACAACAACAAAAACAAGTCATGCAAAAAGCAGTTATTCACCACCATCTGACCAACACATACTAATTCCCTGAGCTCTGGCACCTCTGGTAAATTTCCCCCACCATTTTTGTTGCTGAAAATGACTTCATGAGATACGGAAAATCCTTTTGGTTAATGGGTCAGTTGTCCAGGCTGTGTCCTCTCACAGCTTCTTGTGCACCCACAGCCACCTTGCTGTCAGGATAGCATGGGAATAAAAGAGGAAATTAACTTCATGTAATCACTGTTCAGCCACAGTTAAACATCAGTTCTCATTGTAAGTCCAAAACAGCAACATTTGAGCTGTCATGGATAAAATTAACTTTATCCCAGGCAAAACCTTTGCACAAGTAATAGAATGAAATATTGTTTTTGTATAAGTAATAGAAGGTTGTATCAAAGGGGCATACTTCAGAACTCATATCTTTTATCATGTGTTTTTGCCTATGGTTAAAGAATAGAGTACGTGCATTCTTGAGAGATAACAGGAATAGTCTGTGAAATAATGCTGTTTTTAGCACTACCAGGAGAGTCTGGCTGGCATGTTAATTTATGTACTCTGCTCCCTTGGAGAAATAACTGGGGGAGGGGAACAAAAGGTAATGGCTTCAAAATATACATCTGCACCCAGAACTGCACAAGAAGAAACAAACTTATCTGGCAGATATATGGCAGGCAATACTGGCTTGGCACCTGTTTTGTAGATTTTGCTTACTTGGAGAGACAAAGAGATATAGACTTTGTCTACTACTTGTTTACCTGACAAAGAGGGGATGGGTTCTTGATGTGTTCATGATAGGCAAATTGGGAAGAATGTCAACCTGGAGTACTCAGTTAACATGGAAACAGGAAGTACTCAGTGTTGGGAACTAGGAAGTGTAAGATCCTGTTTTTACTTGCAGTGTATGGCTCTGCTTGCAGAACGCTCGACATTGCAATCATGAAATAAAAAACTTTTCACTGCGATCCTTGCCTGAGCCCATTATTGGCTTATGAGCAGTTCTCACAAGAGTTAGACTATCAGCTTTGACCAGTAACTCCTACTTCATTGCTTGTTTCTTTAAAGCTATCAAGGACTCTTGTACTGTAATAGAAATGCATTTGGAATAGGTGTACTGAAGTTTCAAAATAGAAAAGATTAAAAAATCTCTAAACAAAATATTTTTTTTCAATTATCTTATATTATGTAAATATTAAAACAAACAAACAAACAAAAAAAAAAATAGTGTCTCTTTTCTGGACATCACTGAGTATAAGGAATGCGTGCTGTTAAAGCAGTGACCTTCACAGACAGAACACTCTTTTTCCTTTCAAAAGATAAAAGGTGTGGTGTTTTGTAATTCAGATGACCTTCATTCACAGCTAGTTAACTAAGTACTGAATTTTATAAAGAAATTTAGACACCAGTCATTTGCATTAGTAGTGTTTGCCATCATTCATATTCAGTAATTGAGGTCACAGTGATTATAAAGTCTAATGTGTCAAACTGAATTCACCAGCAATGCATCTAAAATCCCTAAATTATCTGCTTTGGGGGCAATGGATTAACTAGGGCCTATCAATAACAAATAGACATTGTGTTTACTTTTTTTTCCACTGATTTTTTTTTCTTTATCCTCTTTAGTCACCAATAGATATGTAGCTAATAGATAAAGAAATAAAAATATTACCTAAAACATTCCTGTTCTTTAAGAGCGTTTATATCAGCATTTAGTCTCAGACACTGTGCATTGGGATCCCCTGTTACGTAGTTCAATTGGAGAAAATCTTTGTTACTTTTAAACATTTATCATAGAAAACAATATTAGAGTTATGTATGCAAAATGTCATTTGTTCTGGTCATAACGTGATAACAAAAATATAGAGGAACCAAATATCTAAATATATATGTTAGTAGTTAGAATGTTTCCTATTTCATTTCCTTCTTAAAGCATTGTTTTTCTTAAAGTTTCACTTCTAATTCATTGTTAGAAAATAGGCTCAGTTCTTATTTTCTTAATTTTCTCCTCATTAGTTTTGTCATACTCAGTAATGAAACGCTGTCAAAAATTTCTCTTAACAACAACCTTAATTAGTATTGAATTTTTAAGTTACTACGAGTTTTTCTCTCTGATTACTTCACAGTGTTGCTAAGCTGACTTTTTAAAGCTGTAGGTGCAGTTTCAGCTGTTATAGTTCCACAGACTATGAATAAATTAATAAACGACAGAAGCTTTTTTTCCTTTTCTTTTCTTTTTTTTTCTTTTTACAGAAAATGTGTAATGTTATGTACTCTACCACATCCACTGTTTTAATCAGATTGGAATATATTATGTTACCTGAGACCATTTTCTGCTTTAGATTTTTAATTTAAAACAATAATTTTGTATTTTTATTTGAAAGTTCTCACGTTTGACTTTTGATCAAGCATCATAATAAAGAAAATGACTGTGGACTTAGCTTTCTGTCTCAGGTCTCCACTGTGATGTTTTTACTCAGTTATTAAGGAAGCCTCAGTTTCCAGTGCTGTAACTGTAGTGAATATTTAAGACATAAGTAGTCATCGTGCTTTAGAGGATGGAGCTCATAAGAGAGTAGGAGAGATAATTAAGGAAGATAACTGTGCTCCAGAAGTATTTAACTGACCAAATTTGGACATTCATACTGTTGATGCCTACATTTGAATAAGGCTAATGGAGAATAGATGTTGCCATGGGATGATTCATTGCATTCTGAAGGAAACACCTAAAACTGTTGAGTGAATCAAGCCTTGAAAGTAGTTATCCCTGATTACAGGTTTTAAATATAACAAAGTGATTAGCTGAGACATATAAATTTACTCTGAACATTGTTTTAAGATAGATAAGAGGAATCCTTTTTGCTAACAACTGACTAAAATTTACAAGTCCAAAATCACAAAACATGCAAATAGAGAAAATGAGATGGAATGCTGAGTACTGTTATTCCATTGCTGCGGAAACCAGCTTCAGGCCAGGCAAGACTGCACAGGATAAGGGACCTAAAGCCAAAAGGCCAACCAAAAAGCCCTTAGGGCTTTTTTGAAGCTAGCAAAAGCACTGTACAGGTGCCAGGGGGCTAGCAGCTTGTAGGTGGGCTTCTGAGCCAGCAGGGGTGGAGCTGGCACTACCTACTCTTGTCTCTCAAGCTTAACCTTGATCCTTTGCTGTACGGATAAAAGCAGCCTTCAGGAGAGTGGAAGCTAGCTTCTGCCCCCTTAATGTATCAAGTGAGAAAAGGGTATTACCTTCCACTGACAACAAGAAGGGAAATCAGTGTGTGAGCACAGCCCACACTACCCATACAATACTGCAGTAGCAGGTGTGGGTGGTGGGTCTTGTGGCAGGACAAGTGAGTGTTTCTTGTCTTTGCTCAGGAGACCAGCTCTCCTACAGACAGACCCTGAGACCACAGGTTCTAACAATGTCTCTACCAGACAGTGGGCTTGCCCCAAGAAGACTGTGGCAACCCAGACAGAGGGCTTTCCCAGAAATGTGGCCATTCAGGTCTCTGGCTGCAGGGAGTGCCTGAGCCTGCTGCTGTCAAGGGAGGATGGGAAGGATGCCACCTGTGTGAGGTGCAAGCAGATGGATGAGCTGCTCAACCTGATGGTGAAGCTCAGGGAGGAGGTAGAGAGATTAAGAACTATCAGAGACTGCGAGTGGGAAATTGACTGGTGGAGTGACTCTGCGAGAAAGATGCAGAGATTGCACCCTCCAAACTGTAGTGAACCCTCTCCCCTGCTGTAGTCGAGCAGAGAGAGCTGACTTGAGAGGAGAGGAGGAATGGCAGCAGATCCCAGCTCAGAGATACAGGTGACCCCCACCCCGACCTACCTCAGTTCCCCAGGTGCCTCTATGTAATAGGTTTGATGCCCTGAAACCGGAGGGAGAGGTGAGTGAGGATGAGGTGAGAGGACTGCCTCCAGGAGTGTCTAAGGTGAGGAGGTCAGCTCCGTGCTTCAAGACTACCTCCTCCCCAAAAGAAAGAAGGGTGATAGTCATAGGTGACTCCTTCCTGAGAGGAACAGAGGGTCCAAGACGTTGACCTGACCCTACCCGTAGGGAGGTGTGCTGCCTCCCTGGGGCCTGGGTCAGGGATATTTCTATAAAACTTCCCAGTCTGATCTGCCCCTCTGATTATTATCCTTTATTGATAGTTTAGGCTGGCACTGATGAGGGTACTGATAGAAACCTGAGGACTGTGAAAAATGATTTTAGGGGACTGGGGAGGTTAGTTGATGGAGCAGGCATACAGGTAGTATTTGCAGGCAT
Source organism: Bambusicola thoracicus (assembly GCA_002909625.1). Classification (NCBI taxonomy): domain Eukaryota; kingdom Metazoa; phylum Chordata; class Aves; order Galliformes; family Phasianidae; genus Bambusicola; species Bambusicola thoracicus. The sequence goes on from PPHD01018356.1 coordinate 14,327, forward strand.
TCCTACAGTGGCAGGGAAGGACAATGCAGTGACCAGGAAAACCCATCGCATAAACACATGGCTGAGAGGCTGGTGCAAACACAAGAATTTCAGGTTCTTTGATCATAGGGCAGTCTACTCAGCACCTGGCCTGAGGTCTGCAGATGGGTATCACCTGTCTCAAAGGGGGAAATGGATCCTTGCCCAGGAGCTGGCAGGACTTGTCGAGAGGGCTTTAAACAAGATATGAAGGGGGAAGGGAATAAAACCAGACCTGCTAGAGAT
>PPHD01018357.1:0-14589 GCA_002909625.1 Bambusicola thoracicus
AAAGAAAAAGAAAAAGAAAAAGAAAAAAGAAACCTTCTAATTTGCTACAGTTTCATAAGCTCTCAGAATCGTCTCTCAGTCCAGATGACAAAGACAACTCTTCTGACAAGGAGTTTCAAAACGTATTCAAATACAAAAGGTAACTATTACTCAGTGTTAAAATATCACAAGCATTACTGATGTTAAATTTTATTAAAGTCTGTTTTTATCCACTGGTTCGTCCAGAAGACATGCATGTTATTGTGTACCAAGTACTCTGAAAAAAACACCCAAAAAGGAGGCCTGTTTGTATGCTGTGCTGACAATCAGTAGCTACTTTTCAGTAAGAAATTGTTAACTCTTACACTGCTTTGAGTCTGCATAGGTAAAAATGAATGCAGAAAATTGGCTCAGAGCAAGACATTGCATTTCATTTTTTTCTACCCAATTTAGTATGGCAACCATTTCAGACCTAAAAATAATTCATACAACTCCTTGGGAATTTAAATTTTCTGGAATGAACAAAATAGGGACTGCTACAGAATGAAACATGAGTCAGTGCAGAATATTGAAGAAAGCAGCTCTCAACTGTAAGACTATATGATTTCACAAATGTTAGAATAATGTAAAAATTATATATATTTTTTTTTCCTAATGTTGCATTTCAGCTCACTAAGCAGATTACTCTTATTGGAGATTAGTAAATTATCTCAGATTTTTATACTACCTTCTAGAACTGCCAATGAAAATGGAGCATCCACTGACAGCCTCAATTTCTGAAGAGCTTGAAGGCATAACATGGAGGAAAATCAGCTCCTTTATAAATAGGGTGCTGGGAAGCAGAGAGATTGTGACCTATGGGACATACCCAAGAAGTACCCACAGATTTGTACATGTATTCATTGTGGAGGACATTGGATGACATAGTGCACCATATGTTCTTTGGGGCTCAATAAGATCTTGATGGGACAGCAAACTGCTGCAGAAAGCAACTAGGAAGGCTGGAAATCTATAAAAGAGGGGGCATTACATTTCTCCAAAAAGATATTCCAGTGCTCATGAAGCAAAGGTCAGATGTGATGTTGCTTTTACCTTAATGGCAAAATATCACATCTCAGCATCCCTCCCTCCTCCTGAGTTTAAGAGCTTTAACTGTCTTCTCCTAGGTTTAAGAGCTTTAACTGTCTTCTCTCTCTCTTTCTCTCCATTCCTCCCAAGTTAATTTCCCCCAAATCAATTCCACTGTTTCCATCACCTCCGGAGACACATGATGCTCTTTCAATATCCCTGGTAACTAAAAAATGCATCTTTTCTCTCTCTCACTACATCACAGAGAAAACTCATTACACCCTGGAAGATGGCTGTCTTATTGCTGTTTTCACCCTGAAACTATACTTCCTAATATACTGTGAAAGGACACCTATGATAGCAATCCTTACTCCAGACTTTCGTTCTACAAGGTCCATATTGGGAGTGATATAATTCTTTCAGATATAGGCATACATCCTCCATAGACTGAAATTTCACAGCAGAAATATGGCATCTCTAGACTTCAATCTGCATGGGGGGAAAAGCTGATCAGTGCCAAGCATAAAGCAGAGAATCACACACAGTTTGCTGAGAGAGTGCTACCCACACAGCACCACTCTTGACCTTTCATTTTTTCCAATCCCACATTTTTTCTGGGTTTTCTCTGCCCTGACTGAATCCCAAATCCTCTTGAGAGTAACCAAAAGGACATGTATCTTTCAGAAAAAGGAAGCTCTTCGCTACTTACATTGTTCCTGTTCTTACACTGCAGAGGGTAGAGTCCCCTGCACCACTGCCTGCAGACTGAAAAACAGTATAGACTTGAAACAAAAACTCTTGTTCTCTGTTAGGCAGGAGCTCAGCTATATCTTCACATGTGCAGTTTAACAGCAGATGTGTTTTGTCACTGTGTTCAAAACCACAGTTGAAGTAACAGAAAATGTGATATGAGAGCTTGCTATATTAACAACTCAGATGATGTGAGATTGCTTATATGAATATCAGTCAAAGCATGACTCTTGTCTTTACAGCATTTTGATAGTCACCTCAGATTTATCCTATGACATCTCTGAGTTCAGTACTCTCAAGTGAAGGCTGTAGGTTGACAAATACACATAAGCTGCTGTAATGACCTAGATAATTTGTAAGTCAAGCAACTGTACATTCTGCTTGTGTGGTAGATAGAGTGTTTGGTTTGTTTGAGGTACAGGAGCTTGATGTGAAAGAACAATGGAGGGGTCCATATTGTGCCACTTTGCCATTTGTGTAACAGAGGGGTCATGCAGGGAACAGCACTGAAAGCTCTAGCTCAGCATCCTAAGCAGATAACTTTCATTCACAAGAAGCATGTGCAAAGAAATGCATGCCTTCACAGACAAGGTTTAATAATTTTGGGAATATTTTACCCGTGAGAAGCTTTTCTACAAGTAGAGAAAGAGACAGGGAAAGTAAACCTCTTCAAAACACAATATACTGTACATTCCAAAAGCATGACAACAGGCTGTTGAGCATTTAAAGAGTTAATTAAATCTTTTGGTGTCTTTTTTGTGCAATTCAATGCAAAATCCCAGGTTGATTCTACTTCCAAATATAACAAGCAACATCTTGTGCAGTTTAATAAGCTTGGTAAAAAATTCAGAAATATACAACTGACTTTGAATCCTAAATTGCATCAAAACAAAGACAGACTGCTCTGTTAGTACTTGTATCAGCTTATTATATATTCTGTGGCTATTTCATCCTGAAGATTCATCCATTTTCCGTGATTAAACTGAAATCTAGAAGCAAGTTTCTATTCTAAGAAAAAAAAAAAAGCTTAATTTTCCTAAGTGCTACTGCTGTGTTTATCTAACCATTCTTCTTTGTAAATAGAAGCCTTGCTTTGTAAAGCAATGTCTGAAGCATTTATCTATGTCCTGAAAATACACAGTTAACATTATCATATTTATATCACTTTTGTGCTAAACAGAAAAGTGAACTTCAAAATCTCTCTGAGAATCAGAGAGAAAGTGCACACTTATCAGTTTGTGGAAATATCTTAAAAATGTGATTAGACGTGTTATTAGTATTAGCTTCCACCACCAAAGGCAAACTAATTCAGAACACAAAAGAGAGACATAATGTTACCATCAAAATCTGTGTTTGGCCACGTATTCAATATTATGCATAGCTCTCATCCCCTTAGGTATGATAATAATAAACAAAACAAAACAAAAGCAAAGAATGGAAGCAAAGATCATTACAGAAATGTAATGCTTTCAAAGCAAAGAAGGACTAAATAAAGGAAGACTTTTCAGCTTGAAAAAGATGTGACAGGAGCCATGGTGGGGAAAAAAAAAAAAAAAAAAAAAAAAAAAAAAAAAAAAAAAACAACACTGAAAGATGTCATTTAAAATAAGGAATAACTGCCTTGTTGGACTCTGCCATGATAGACTCTAAATTTTACATGGACTCAAGAGAAGACTGAAAAATCTAATGGAAAAGAAACCCACTTAGACTAGCTAAATAGATAAAATTCACATCTAGCTCAGTCTTGATACTGAGAAAGGGATCAGACAAACAATCCTACTTTACCCTATCCCATTCTTCTCTAATTGTCCACATAAGGCAACTATTGAAAGCAGCACACTAAGTTAAACAGTCCTTCACCTTGATCAAGTACAGCCCTTTTTACTTTCTTATAACCTTAAGCTGACTATTTCTTCTTTTTTATCCAGTGGAAAATTGTATTTGTCTTCAGTAAGAGCTACATTACATGCTTAAACAACTGCTTGCCTTTATATATAGAGTGTTTTTTTGATAACACCTTGGCTCTCACTGAAGAGTAAATCTTTTCCACATCAGCAAGCAGCACATGTTCTGTGCAAGCAAATCATAGAATATCCCAAGTTGGAAGGGAGCCACGAGGATCACTGAGTCCAACACAGACTCCACAAAGGAACATCCAAAATTCAAATCCTTTGTCTGAGAGCATTCTTCAAACACTCCTTGAACTCTGGCAGCTTGGGGGGCCATGACCACTGCCTGGGGAGCCTGTTCTAGAGCACCACCCTGGACCAACCTCTGATGAAGAACTTGTCCCTAACCCCCAGTTGCCCCTCCCCTGATACATCTCCATGACTTTTCCTCAGGCCCTGTTGCTGCTCCCAGAGAGCTCAGTGTTGCCCTCCACTCCCTGTGAGGAGCTGCAGCTGCCATTAGGTCTCCCCTCAGCTCCTCTGCTCTGCGCTGAGCACACCCAGGGACCTGAGCCACTCCTCATAGATCTTGCTCTTCAGACCATTCACCATCTTTGTAGCCTTCCTTTAGACTCTCTCTAATGGTTTTGTGCCTTTCATATACTGTGGCACTCAAATTGCATGCAGTGCTTAAGGTTAGGCAACACTCCACAGAGCAGAGCAGTACAGTCCCTCCCCTCACCTGATGGCAGTTCTGGGCCTGATGCACCCCAGGCTGTGGTTGTCCTTTTGGCTGTCAGGGCACACTGCTGATTCATGTTCAACTTCCATCACCCCAAACCCCCAGATTCCCTCCCTTGGGGCTGCTCTCCAGCCTCTCAACTCCCAGTCTGTACATAGTTTAAGGGTTGTCTCATTCCACGTGCAGAACTCAGCACGTGTTAAACATTACATGTTTGGTGATTGCACAGCCCTCTAATTTACCAAGGTCTCTTTCCAAGGTCTCTCTGTCCTCAAGGAAAGTTAACAGCTCCTCCCATTTTAGTGTATGTTGTCATCAGGCACTGACAGACAGCTCAGGCACACTCTGCAGCCTGAGATCTGGATGGCCACATGTTCCCTCGGGAGCTCTGTCTGGGTAGCTGTGTCAATTCTTGTGGCTGGATAGGCCACAGAGGACAGAGAGGACATTGCTTTCTGCCAAGTGGTTGCCATGACCGGAGCTCCTTGTGAGTGGGTTACAACCACTGCTGGAAAGAGCAGTGACAGTACTCTCCTTCCCTTAATGCCTACTCCTAGCTACAGCCCTCCCTGGGGTCACCTCCGTACATGTAGGCAGTGACTGCTGTGCTCTTGGTGCCATGCATGTCCTGTCAGCCTCCCTCTGAGCAAACAAAGGGATCTCTACCTCCCCTGGGGTTTCCCTGACGCAGGAAGCCCCCATGTGCCACCATTCCCTGCTGTGCTGCAGACAGTGCCCACCCTGAAGAAGATAAGGTTCCCTGAAGGCTTGGTTAATTAGTCCATTCTTTTATCTGTCTTGAAAGTTTACTGCAATTTCAGGATTTTTTATTTGTGTTATTTTTTTGTCTGATTTACTTGGCCATTCTTTGTATGACATTTCTTAAAATAAATACTAATCTCCCTGTTGATCTTATATAACTAGATCTTCCAATCCATTCTACTTGACTATACAGAAACACAAGCAGCATTGTGCATTCATGCAGCAGAAAAGACAGCCAGCAGCATGAACTGCTGTGCACTTTAGAAGAAACAAGGAAGCAAATCAATTAGAATAAACAGCTACTTTCCCAACTACCTTGCCTTTACTTTTTAACATATAGAGTGGCAATCAACTTCAATGATGTCAGTTTTAAATCTTTACTCTGTTTTCACTTGCACAGGTTTGGAATCCAAGGATATTATTTTGAATTCTGAGCTGAAATTCAGAATCATTAAATGAGACAGCTGAAACCACTGGGGCTTTACAGTTCTACCATTTGAAAGCAGTGTAGGTATCATCCCTTCCTCTTATGCTCTGTAGAACAAAATCCTGTTGGCAAGGCTTTTCAGGATATGACATTATCAGATCTGGGATATGTACCAAGTTTCAGGATTTGGGCACATGACGTAGTTGTATGATAAACCTGGACCTACATATTCAGAGCTCGTGCAAACGTACCCTGAATACAAAACAGCCCCAGGAGTATGCTGTCATGGGGTTCATCACGTAGGTATAGATGTGATCTAAAATAGTTCCTCACAAAACCACAGTAGGTACTCTACACAAAAATCCCTCATCATTATGAACTGAATCAGATTTTCAAAGAGAGAAATCATAAATCTAAAGCTTAGCAACGACTTGGCCTGTCATTCAGTACATTAAACCTATGTGATCTATGTTGTTGCCAATAGGTACTACTCAAAATTCACAGCTAAATACTCAGATCACATGAATAGGTACCCAGCTAGTTTTTGCACAGCTATTAAATACAGATTCAAATCCTTCTTTATTTATTATCAGAACAGGAACTGCCACACTGCCTTGTAACAGAATGAAGTAGAACGTAGTTCAAGTGCCAGCATTTTCCCTTTGTGTTCCTGATTGCAGGCTGATTATACAACACAAATGAGAACCTTTATTTATTTATCTAACTAAACAGAAGCCAAAACAGAGAAAATGGAAGAGGTTAAATCTTTAAAGAGATCACTTTCCCTGTTGCAGTGGGGCTGTAGGCAGTGTTCATCTCACAGCTACAGAAAGGAAGGAGGGATGGGGGTTGGGGAAGGAGAGAGGAGCATAATGCACTGTTCAGGCTTGTTTTGCAGTAGCTATCTTCTGGCTCACCCTCCCGATGCTATGCTGTCCTGTTATCGCAATGAAGTCTCTGTTCCACACTGACATTTATTCTGTGGCAAGAATGCTACCTATCCTCAGCTGCTCAACTTCACTGTCTTGAGTGATACCGTACTAATGTACAGGAATAGAGTATCAGACATTTAGGAAATATGCTCCCTGCCTGCATTTGGAGCCATTTTTTAAACAAGAAGGTGATTCTGACTTTTTAAGGTATATTCTGCAGATGTAAAGAAAAAAAAAAACAACCAACACAAAACAACAAAAACTCCACCAATTCAGCAGTTCCTATAATAACACTCAACCAAAGCTCTGCGCAGAAAGAACCAGAGCTTTTCTTCTTCATCAATATGGATAAAGCACAGCTTGTCTCAAGATGTTTCATGAGAATACAACAACCCTGAGATATGACAACAAAGTAAAGCTTGACTCAGGAGCTAACTGAATTAACAGGTTTAATCAGTAGGCCAGGCTCTATGTTGTGGGACAGTTTTACTGATTCAGTTTTATTTATGCTTAATTTAAAAGCAAAACAAAGTTAGAACTTTCCTCTTCATTAACAGTGACAAACAGATGTCCAATCATATCTTATACTAAGTAGCTATTTTATTGTTTGGTTGAAATGTCAGCGCTGTTAGTGGGTTTCAAGGAGAGAAAAATATAAATGAAAATTAAGTCCTTTGACACAGTCCCCTGTAACATCCTTCTTTCCAATTTGGAAAGATAAGAATTTATTGATGAGCTGTTTGATGGACGAGGAACTGGTTGTGAGATCGTACCAAGGGAGTGGTGGTCCATGGCTCAATGTTCATGTGGAGATCAGTGACAAGTGGTGTCCCTCAGGGATCAGAACTGGGACCTCTGCTCTTTAATATCTTCATCAGTGAAATCAACAGTGGGGTCAAATGCACCCTTGGCAAATTTGCAGATGACACCAAGTTGTGTGGTGCAATCAATATGCCCAAGGATGGTATGCCATTCAGAAAGACCTAGACAGGCTCAAGTGGTGGGCCTAGGTGAACTTCATGAGGTTCTTGCACCTGGGTTGTGGCAATCTCCACTATCAGTACAAGCTGGAGAATGTAAGCATAGAGCACAGACCTCCTGAAAATGTCTTGGGGGTACTGGTGGATAGGAAGCATGAGCCAGCCATGTGCCTCACGGCCCAGAAAGCCAAATATATCCTGCACTGCATCAAAATCAGTGTGGCTAGCAGGTCAAAGGAGGTGCTCCTGCCCCTCTACTCTGTGCTGGTGAAACCTTACCTGGAGTACTGCTTCCAGATGTAGAGTTCTCAGTGCAGCAGAGGCATGATCCTAGAGGAAGGCCACAAAAATGATCTAAGGATGAAACACCTCCCCTGTGAGGACATGTCGAGAGAGCTGGGGCCGTTCAGCCTGAAGAAGAGAAGGCTTTAGGGAGACCTGATAGTGGCCTGTCAGTATCTAAAGGGGAGTGATAAGAAGGAAGAGGAGAGAATCTTCAGCAGGGTCCTTTGTGTTAGGACAAGGGGAAATGGTTTCAAATTAAAAGAAGGGAAATTTAGATTGGAGACAAGGAAGAAGTATTTTACAGCGAGGGTGGTGAGCCACTGGAACAGGTTGCCCAGAGATGTGGCAGAAGCTCCACCTCTGGAGACATCGAAGGTCAGGCTGGACCAGGCTCTAAGCAACCTGACGTAGCTGTAGTTGTCCTTGTTCACTGCAGGAGAGTTGGACTACATGACCTTTACAAGTCTCTTCCAACTCAAAAGATTCTGTGATTCTGTAAAGTATAGCTTCTCAGCGTTCATTCACTGAAAATAATAAAAACTCACATAAATTGGATGAAAAAAAAAAAAAAAAAAACAACCTGAAAACAAATGATTACACATGATAGGAGTTTGCTACATTAGTTTATTTTGGTGCAATCTAATTTTATAATACTGAGATATCAGTACAGAGATTTTGCAAATTACACCATACTTTGAAAGTATTTTATTTTTATTTCTTGAAACTAGCAAAGCTCTCATCTTCCTCACTCTTCCCTATTATTTCTCAGTAGCTCATGGATATTTTATTCATCTATTCTTAACAGAAACCTGTGATTAAAAAACAAAAAAGAAGAAAAATTAAAACCTAAAGTAACTTTCACTAAATTCTGAGATCTAATTTGTTGTTAAATAAACATAAAATACCTGTCATTTTCATTTTTGCAAAAAAAATATAAAATATCATTATAAAATATCATTATAAAACATCATTATAAAACATCATTATAAAATTAAATTAGGCTTCTTTACAGAACCAACCATGCTGTTCTCCTTCACAGGAGCCTGGAGATGTAGACACATAATGGAGTAGCTCATTTACAGAAGTGGCATCATGGCTGGAACTTCCAGTCCTGTAGAGGTTATTCATACCTCTTTCCTTTTCATTCCTGTTGCTCACCTCAAACTGCCACTGCATCTTCATTCACACTATGTACTTCCCACCTCTCATTCCTAAGTCCTGAACTTAAGACATCTACAGATCATATTTTGGATGTGCACTAGCATACTGCATTAGTTCAGAATCAGTTTATTTAAGACAGACAATTACAGCTTTCACCAGCATAGGAAATTAAAGGAGTGGAGTTCAGCCTTCTTAAGAATCCACACAACCACAATCCTCTTGCTCATTGTCTTAATCAGCAACTAGCTATGGGGCTGACCCAAGCCACAGCTTATCGCTCTGAACCAGCACTGAACGCTGTGCAAAAATCCAATATATCAATTTATTAGTCTACCTTTAAGTTGTGCTTTGTCAAGTACATGTGGCCTGATGAGCTGAAAAGCATTCCTTATATTCCAGGAAATGATATTTTCTCTTACAGGACTTTATTCCACATTTGGGCAATTTCAATCAGTCGAGGCAAAAACTTCACATATCATATGAGGTAAGTGTTTGTATGTTGTGGTGTTTTGTTGTTGTTTGTTTGTGGTTTTGCTTTCTTAATAAAAACTTCTCATTTCTGAGTCTGCAATGTGTACACAAGTTAAAGATTTTCTCCATCTCCTAGGAAGAAGCAGAAGGTTTCCTATAATTTGTATTTGTGGCTGCAAAGCAAAAGTGATGCCCCCGGGGGGCACTTCACTGCATGGACATCTTGCCACGTATCTTTTCTCTGCTGTGCCGTCAGCAGGGAAAGATATGGCACAGAAATCTCTGCAAAGCCTTCTGATGAAGGAAGAGGTGACTCTTTCCACAACTTGAAGTATGCCCTGCAAGCACAAAGATCTATTTACAATGTACTTTTTGTAAATACTAAAATGCAACCAATGAAAAGCTCTACTCTGTTGACTAATCCTTCTCTTGAGGCACAATACAGACTGGCATATCAACATGTTTTCCTACTGCCAGCAGACAAAGCCCAATTACAAATTTGCACCTCATCATAGAAGACAGCCACATAACACCAAAGTGAGGTGTTACACTGTGCTTTGATATCCATGGTCTGAGAGTCAGAATTCTCATTTTGATATGAAAAGAATTCATTTCTGATACACTTGTCTCCCGGGTAAATATTTTAGGTAACTTTACAATCATTTGGTGGTACAAATTGAATGGTACATTGTTTTAAAACTAATATATATGTATTTGCTGTTGCTTGAATGCAAAATATAAGGAGCACTTGAATCCAGAAATGATGATTAATATGATGCACCTCTGTAAAATCCATTAGCACGTTCAGTAGGATCCATGATGTCTATAACCCAGGAAATGTTTCTGTTTATCAGGATTATAAGGACATACATTTGAGGTATTTATTTTTGAAGAATTGCACCTGTAACTCAAGGAAAAACATATGTAACCAGTGTAAGCCATATGCTAAAGACATTTAGACGGTTTAGCTCCTGATTACTTAATTTCAATACTGTTGGGTCAATTCAATGAATTTAAACTTTACAGCTATCACTTTCTTATTTCAGTGTCAGAAATCTGTCAGCAAATTTTGCAGGGGCAAAGCTAATCCAATTTACTAGTGAGGTTATTTAGATAAGCATATTTTTTTCTGTCAAGATAAAATCAGAATATTCCTCTTTCAACTACAAAAATATGTAACAATAAAATATAATAAAACATTATTAAATTGTTTTCTGTGCTTGGCAGGTATTTTTAAGTGCTCAGAACAGATTTTGCCTTAGCATGCAAAATATTAAGTTGTTGGCCACTCTCATCACACTTGAAATTCCAAAGGTTATAAGAGATACTGCAGAAGATATGGTCTACTACAGAAGACCAGTTTGCACTACTCATCAAAATAATTACCACTAACAATAGTATCAGTATCAACTACATTATTTTATGAAAGTATAGTATTTTCATTGTTTTAATTAAATCTGGTGTAACTTCAACATAAATGACATTTATATCAATATAGCATACACTGTTATTAAATGGTTAAATTATTTTGCTTTTTCTCTGCTTCAAGAATGAATTTTGAAGTAATTGCTGTAGTTTGCAACCACAGCTATCTTCTATTTCTCAAATTTGCAACTTGAAGAAATTTTAATAAATTCCATCACAAAATGCCTGAAAGGAGGATTTCTCTTTTTAAAGGAACAGAAAGAAGTAATAATGAAACAGTTTGTCATTCTTGATAAATAAATGCATATTTCTAAAACAGATAAATTAGAGCCTGTTCTAAGTTCTAAATTCAAAGCAATTTCACTGTATTTGCCATGAGCCTTCATCACTTTAAAATCTCTCTGCACTTTGCTGCATACATTTTCTCTGTAAGACAGCTCCATACTGCTGCAGTTGTTTGCTTACCACCATTTCTCCAAAACTTAGCAGGACATTATGAATTTGATGACATGCATATACAACCTATATACTGCAAATGATACAGTTTACATTTTGCAGGATTCAGTCAAAAGACTGAGATGTGAGCTAACTGAATTCAACTTCATTCTCCTATAGAATTTTCTACAAGTCTTATGAAAGTTACTTAACTTTTTCTTTCTAAAATGTAGACGTTAATGGTTATTTTAACAAGAAGACTATGAGATCTTTAGAGTTACAGAACATTCCTTTTAGTGCTCATGCTTACTACTGATAATACACTTGCAACTGTAAAAAAAAAAAAAAAGAAAACAAAAGTGGGTTACCAAAACTTCACTGATAACATTATATAAAAGCCAATAAGTACAAGAGTAATTGCAGTATGACTAGATATGAAGGCCACCTTTTTCATGAGGTTATTGTATCTCATTTCAGTTAAAAGTTGTGTATCTACCCTATTCTGCTTCACTAATCCAACAGCAGTATATTGGTCATATGCTTTTCAAGATACGTTATATAGTATGGGTAGTAATAATTGAACAATGCATTTAACAGCAGCTCTGCTAAAAACTGACCTGACAGACACTTTTTCTTTAAAGTATAATAGTGCCTAAACATCATTAGTTTGTTTGTTTACACTTAAAAGGGAATTGGATAACTATTTTTTTCTCCTTTCATTTTCCTTGCACATTTTAATCAAAAACAAAATTAAATCCAGATTAATTTAAAAGATTCTGGAAAGGATGTTATGAGTTCATTGTTATGCACAGACAATAGAACTAAATGCAGATGAAGCAGATTGCTGACAAGCATTTTCACCAATCTGTGAACATCAAATATCAGAGCTCACTCTTTATTGCCTAAGTTGGCTTTTTACCAATCAGTCACTTAATATGTTAATGATACTATTATGTGTCTGTTATCAGAGAAGCAAGGAATACAAATAGGTAAATTCCAATATACTGAAGTCAACTGGATCATTCATAAGTAACATTTGCACATCTACCCTGGAGCAATTTAGAGGCAGTAACATACACTCAAGTGACAGCAGCTTAAAAAAAAATCCTAGTGTATCAACAAAGTCATGGTGCCTTCATGTGCACTTACTCTTTCAGCAGATGGAAAGAAATTCAGCCTAGTCTGCAATTATAAAAGGTAGTAAATAGGCTATTCAAGTAGGATATTCTATGAATCTATGAAAACGCCAAAAGGAAATGCATTGGCAGTGGAGGCATGCATTCTGGAAAGATCATAGGGATATGGCACAGGAATGTAGGCATGAAATCATGCCTAGGCACACAGGCAGAGGTAGAACTAAAGTTGGCTATAGACATAAAGAGTAATAGGAAGGTTACCAAGCACAAATATAGGTCAGGCACAGAATGGCTTGAGAGCAGCCCTGAGGAGAAGGATTTGAGGGCATCAGTTGATGAAAGACTTAACATGAGCTGGCAATGTGCACTTGCAGTCCAGAAGGCCAATTGAATCCTGGGTTGCATCAAGAGATGCATGATCAGCAGGTCGAGGGAGGTGATTCTGCTCCTTTGCTCTCATGAGACACCACTTGGATTACGGCATCCAGTTCTGGAGCCCCCAACACAAAAAGGACATCAAGCAGTTGGAGCAGATCCAGAGGAGGGCCATGAAGATGATCAGAGGAATGGAGCACCTTCCCTGTGAGGAGAGGCTGAGAGAGTTGAGGCTTTTCAGCCTGGAGAAGAGAAGGCTCTGGGTGGACCTTACAGCAGCCCTCTAGTACCTGAAGGAGGCCTACAGAAAAGCTGGGGAGGAGCTTTTTGTAAGGGGATTTAGTAACAGAATGAGGGGAAATGGCTTTAAACTGGAAGAGAGTAGATTTAGCTAGATATCAGAAAGGAATTCTTTACTGTGAGAGTGGTGGTGAGACAGTGGAACAGGCTGACCAGTGAGGTTGCAGATGCCCCCACATGGAATGCCTTGGAGGCATTCCAAGGCCAGACTGGATGGGGCTTTGAGCAACCTGGTATAGTGAGAAGTGTCTCTGCCTAAAGCAGTGGGGTTCAAACTACATGACCTTAAAAGGTCCCTTCCAACACAAATTATTCTATGATTCTATGATTCTACAGGTACATAAGGCAGCAAAGGAAGATAAAAGAAATTGTGTCTCCCCTGAATAGTGAGATCAGGAACCTAGCTGTAACTAATATCAAGAAGGCTGAGGTACTGAACAACCTTTTTTGCCTTGGTTTTCATTTTTTTCATCAGAGTTGCTCTTACCATACCTTCCAAATTACAGAATCTCAAGGCAGGGACTGGGAGAATGAAGACCCACCCAACACAGGGAAGATCAAATTCCCTATTGGAGTGAGTCCAGAGAACCATGAAAATGATCCAAAGGGTGCAGCAGCCCTCCTATGAAGAGAAGCTGAGACAGTCAGAATTGTTAAGCCTAGAGAAGGCTCTGAAGGGATCTCATAGCAGCCCTCCAATGCTTAAAGATGGGGAGAGACTTCACCAAGGTGTGCAGCGATAGGCCAAGGGGTAATGGTTTCAAACTTAAAGAAGGTAAATTTCGATGAGATATTAGAAATAAATTCTTTACTATAAGGGTGGTTAGATACTATAACAGGTTGCCCCGAGAAGCTGTGGATCTCTGGCATTGTTCAAGGTCAGGTTGCAAGAGACTTAGAGCAACTTGATCTAATGGAAGGGCAGGGACATTGGAATTAGATGATATTTAAAATGTTCATAAAATCCAAACCATTCTATGATTCTATTATTCTCTCTACATATAAATTTAATTAAATACATATTCTACCAGAAATTAGCAGTGCATCCCAGTAGGCTCAGTCTTACTCAGTATCTTCAAAAAGGACCTGAATGATGGGCTATTGTTTGCCCTTAGCAAATCTGCTAACAACACAGACCTGGAATGAGAGAGTGACACATCAGAAGGTTGGTTGCCACCTGGAAGGACACTGTCAGGAGGAAGGGGATGACAACAATCTCATGAAGTTCAACAAAGGGAAGTGCAAAGTTCTGCATTTGGGGAGAACAAACCTCAAGAACAAACTGGGGATCACCCAGCTGGAAAGCAGCTCTGAGGGGGTCCCGGGGTTCCTGTAGGACATCAAGTTGAATATGAGTCAGCAATGTACCCTTGTGGCAAAGACTAATGGTATCCTGGGCTGCATACGAAGAGCACTGTCAACAGGTTAAGAGAGATGATCCTTCCCCACAACTCAGCACTGGTGAGGCCACA
>PPHD01018358.1:0-14588 GCA_002909625.1 Bambusicola thoracicus
TGGGTAACCCTTGTAAGTACAAACCCCATCTTGTAGCCAAAACATTTTTAAAGGTTGAAGTTTCATTTTTGATAATTTCGGTGATCAATAACAACCACAGGATGTGCAGGGCAATTGGAAGGGACTGATAACAGAGGATCAGAAGGCAGAACTTTGGTCTTAAATGGAACTGCTGAGACTGAGATCGCTTGTTGCAACTTCCTGTAAGTCAATCTGAAATTTCCACAAAGTACTTGGAGTGAAAACATCTCTAACCAGCAATACGACAAAACCGCGTTGAGTAATTGCTATGGCTGGTTGGAGAGCCCTGGAGTTGTTTTGGCACTCACGCTGCTCCTTACTGCTCTCGTCATGTTTCTAGCTTATTAGAAATCATTGTGAAACAAACTAAATCTGGGTGGCAGATGCTAGTCGCCTCCAGAAATGTTTTACTCCCTCTGCATTAGGACAGGAGGAGATCAAGGAGAAAGTCCAGGTTCCTTATGGTGAGAACTGGGGAACTGGTTCACAACAGCTGGCTCTTAGCTTGCTTCGCTCTCCACAAAGCATCTCAGAAATTGAAAAACTTGCAAACATTTAAAAAACAAACAGACAACTACACACAGACTTTGGGGAGAAAAAAGTTTTTCCAATCAATCCCCTGACTGCATGCAGGCCTTCCTACAGCAAGGAAAGGAGCCCTGTCAAAAAATTTAATTCCAACACAATTTGAACCCTAGCCAGGATGGTTATCTGCTCCATATTTTACCTCGTGTCAAGATTGCTTGACACACAATGAAATCCACAGCTCCCTGCTTCAGATGCAAGACAACGTACAAAAATGCATTTCAAATGGAAGGACTCAATGCTAAAAACACAGATTTCATCCAGAATTAAACATTTCAGATGTACTCTAAACCTTTTTACATCAATGAACTCCACACTATTTGCCATTTCTTCATGGATATATTCATTACAGAGAGATAAGAAATTACCTTTGATTTTACAACAAGAACATTTCCTATCAATACTACTATTGAGAAACAATCCCTGCATACAGCAGTTGTGTGATAAGAATTATGAAAAGGCAACACGACATCTGATGATCTTATAGGCTGTCAAATTTGGAAAGCAGCAAGTGCCACCACTGAGAGAAAGTTCACCTGCTCTTCAAATATTATTCACATTCATTCCTGAAAACAAAAATGAACTGAAGCAGGAAACACTGTTTCTTTATCTAATGTTGCCAGTTTATTCTAAGACAATATTTGTGTATTGTGGGTCTACTATTACAGTTACTGAATAAAACAAGCAACAGAGCAGCATGCTTTCTCTTCCAGGCAAGTCACAAGCTCAGTAAATGCTCTTCTCCAGCAGCAACAGAATAGATGAAGAAGATTCATTATTGCCAACTAGCAAACAGACAAGGCAAAGCTGAAGCAAACAGGGATATCCCAATCTTCTTCCCAGGAAATCTATATTCTATAAGGCTTTTTTTTCCAATAAAAGCCATATAAATTCAAACATACACAAATATGGTTACTATCCCATGGAGTTCTCTTGATTGAAGTACATGCTGTTTCCAATTCGTGTAGTGATAGCTCTTTGGCTGTAGAACAGAAATCACAAGCACCACCTTCACACAGGAGCTTGTAATGCTTCACAGCAAAGCTCTCTCTCTCTCCATCAGTCATGAGTTGCTCTTTCTGGTCTCCATAATTCTAAGCCACTCTAGAATCAAGGCACCTGTGCACCCTTTCTCTGAACAGCTCTGGGACTTAGAGAATCCCAGGCACAGGTGCGTCAGCAGAATGTTTTTGTATCTCGCCGTTAATAACCATGTTTCACCTTCAACCTCTTACGTTTATAGCTGCTTACATGCCTGGGGCCTAAATTAAACTGTTGTTGTGCTAGAAGTTGAACAAATAAACCATAGAAGAACATCACCTGAATAAAGCCCTGCAATATCAGTGAGGGAGACATTCTACTAGGCCACACATTGCTCAAGTGTTTTCTGTGAGAATGTCTGACCAGAAATGCATCCACTGCCTTGTTATAAAGCTCTGCAGTTGGACCCCATGGAAATCTCTTGGCATTCCCCTGAAGCCATGAAATGCAGATGTAGCAGATTGCACTGAGCTGATGATTTGGAGATATGCCATAACACAAGCTCAACACATTACGAATCTGGTCACAATTTCCATTTAAACTCAATGAGGCACTTAAAATGATATGTTTTTACATTTACATTATAGATAGGCTTGGAAATACTTTAATCAGTAATCAATTTCTTACTCCACCCAAATGCAGATGGCGAAATATTTCAATTAATAGCAGTAACGTAAGAAGGAAAAAGGGCTCAGACAAAAAGCTGTGCAACACAAAGAATGTTTCAATAAACGGGCCAAACTTTGAGTTCGCCAGAGCCAGGAAAAATATCCCACTGATTTCAGCAGGCACAGGATTTAGCTCCAGCTTGGAAGGACAGTAATGTCAAATGGAGGCCTGTAAGTAGACAGTCAGTATCAGAGCACTCTGGTAGATAGTGCTATTTGCTTACTTTCAGCAGATGCACCATGCTTCCAGAAGAGAGACTCTCAAATGAAGAATTAAAATATAAGGTGCTTCCTAGTTGTTTGAGGCTGTAACTCTCATCACTTAACATTCATGGGAAATATTTCCTGAGTTTGTTTGTTTGTTTTTTTCAAAATTCAGTGCAAGAACCTACACCATTAAACACAAATCAGGTACATGAGGTCTGTACAGAAATAAAGCATCACCTGCTTATCTGGTTAGAGCCTCCTATTCTAGCACCAGTGAGACTGTCAGGAATGACAATCAACATCTACTGTCCAAACAAGTATATGTAAGCACAAGTGTTAGAACGAGTCTTTGGTGCCAAAACTACTCATTCCCATTTTATCCTCTACCGAGGAGGAAATTAAAGACCAAATTTTAATTAAACGAGTCTGATATTTCTAGGCATGCTTAAATTCGGCCAGATTCAGGTAGGTTTCCATATGAAGGAATACATTCTGGACTGTCAAAAGATCTTATGACTAACATGACAAAATCTGTTTTGTAAATAAAATATTTGAAAGGTAATTGTTTTAAAAATATAAAGGTTGTGTTGTTGTTGTTGTTTTTCCAGCCACTGTTTTTGGATATGAATACATCAGCTTAAATGAAAGAAAACCTCAACCTGAAGCATAGAGTTCACCTCAAAGACTAGAATCCAGTGAACCAGGAACTAAAATGAGTGCCTTATAGCAAAAACCAGCGAGCAGCACCAGCATATGGCAACGGCACAGAGCCATCTGTGTCTGCTCAGCAGCCAAAAGCAGCAGCCTCAGCCTCACATGTGGCTGCAGCATCATCCACCTTGCCTATTTAAGGTAGAGAGTAGCATTCACAAGACACATATAAGTGCTTAACTTCAGAGTATGTTTCATATAAACCTGACAGAGCTTGGGTACATCCTACTTTGCAACAGAGCAGCTAAGTCACCTCACAGCCTGACAAGCTGTCTTACTGCAGCTTTCTATGTGCCCAAGGGAAGGAGCACTTTCAGCACAGAAGTCAACATGTACCTTCACTGCACAAAAGGAAAGTACCAAAGCAGAACAACTATTCTCTCCCAGGACTCACAGACAGCTAAAAAAAGTAAAAAATAAAATTATTAAAACTCTCCCCTTCATTTTTCAAGCCATCTCTCTTCCAAATCAGTGTTTTTTGCCGAATCCCAATCCTTATGGTAGTCTCTATCAGGTCTCTATCTGTATCTTGTCTACAGTCACCAGAGCCCTTTATTATTTGTCAGAAGTTATGCAGTGTCAAGACTCCTCTTTATCAACCAGATCATAAACCCAGAAGGTTTACCACATCTTCCAAAAAGCAGAGTTCTAATATTTGCTACTTCGCAATTTAATTATAACAATTACTACAAAAATAGCATTTAACGCAGCCTGTATTAATCTCTACTGTGGTTTCTGCAGCATTTCCTGTACTTATAATGGAAATATTTAAAATCCATGGTACGTATATGCTGTTAGTATTACCATCTCTAACAACACTCCTTTGCCTCTTCTGCTAATGATTTTTACGTGGCATGCTATTTTATATGATTGAACTGAAATCCAAAATCATTTTTGAAAAGCAAAAACAAACACTATGACTATAAGAGTAGTCATACACTTCAGCAGAGTGGCTGCCCTGGCTACCCCCAGGTGCAGAATCTGAAGAGGAAAGGCGAGAGAAATTTCACCACCATCAACATGAGCACTTCAGGAATGCTGTTCCACTTTAGCTCTTAAGAAGCAAACAGAAAATACTACAACAAACAAACAAACAAACCATACCACATCCCAGTGTCATTCTCTGCTACCAGCTTGCAAACCACCACTATCACCTCTTCCTGCTTCTATCAAGGAGCCCATATGCAAGACCACAGAGTAAAACTCTGGCTCAGTTCTCCATCACAGCCCACTAAAAAGGAATGCAAAACCCCATCTCACCGAAGGGCAGCAGAATTTCCTAAGCCAGTTATTACCAAAAATCAAGAAAAACATTTAACCTCACAGCCCCAGTCCAAAATACATTTTGAATTCAAGCGTCTTCAGATGTAGCATGAAGAACTACAGCATGCTAAGCTTAAACTACTATGAAGCTTTCAGCGCTTACTTCCTTTCTTGCCCAAAGTCTTGGTCACAGCTAGCCAACCTTTTGTTATTACACCATGTATGTGACCATCTTGTTTCCACTCTTAGGGCAATCTTCTCTATTCTCAAAATGGTTAAAAATAAATAAGACTCAGATATCTCTATCTACTTGCCCCACCTTTCTTCTTAGATCACAAATATATGAGCAGTAAACAGCTCAGGGTCATCAACCCAGCCCAAACAAGCCACAGTCAAACAGGAACTCTCCTTTGGAAAAAAAAAATGTTAAATGGAATGAAGTGATCAAGTGTGATAGAAAAAAAAACCCACAATTTCATTTTCTCATTCAAAATATTTTAAGTCTCAAACGAGGATAAAAGTCTCCTTAGTTCCCAAAACAACAACTTCAAGGGATAAATGGCTTTTAAAAAGTCAGTACTGCTTCAAGAGTGAACTGGCATACAGTTTTTAGAGATTGCATCTTTCCCTGAGAGTTTACAAATCTACGTGTGGAAAAAGGCAATAGCAGATACAGCTGCTTTAAACCAGTTTAGAATCAACCGCAAAAAACAGGTAGCAATCAGGTAACAAAGAAGGAATTGCTTACCGCTTCCCAAGGATCAGGGCCCACCAAACCTCCCAAAGGAGGCGGCCTCCAAGTAGAGAACCTTCTCTTGTGGCAGCCAGCCCTTAAATGAGGTTCTGGTCACACAGATGAATTGCTTCCACCTGTGCTCCCAGGACAGGCAACACCCCTTCACCAGGTGCTCAATCACTGCTTCAGGCCATGACCTAACAGATTCCATACAATATACTGCATCTTCAGAGACAGAGAAGTGAAGAAATGCCACTCTACATGGCACCACTGACCATCTAGAAGGTGTTAAGAATGCGTGTTTAGGCAGGATGGAATTAGCATACTGCGTTTAAAATCAAGAAATGGGGTCAACTTTGCAACAATATTTTTCATTTGTGTGAATTGTTGAATGAAAATCCAAGGCATTTGGTGTGTGCTGCAGCTTAATTTAGAATCTAACCTTTTCAGTATTATTGTAAGAGCACAAAGGCATATTTCAATCCCTCTATAGTTAAACATAGATGTGAACAGTTGTGTAGAACCAAGGTAAGAAAAAAGATTTGCGTAGTTATCTATCCTGATTTCTTTTCTGACCCAACATTTTGGTCACATCCAACAGACTTTCTTCATTTTTTAGTAGCAACATTTATCCTACACAGAACAACTCAGTTTATTATCATAACCCAAGAGACAAAGTGGTCTTTCCAATGGAGCAGGGACAGAAACATTTTTTGGCTGAGGCCACTAAATCAAATAGGATTTTCAGAAATAGTGATTCGACTCCAAGCAAGGCATATTCTCAGAGACAGTCATGTCTCACACTGAGATAAGTCTGCGATGTTGCATTCTACTCATGTAGGAAGCAACATCACCACCTATTTTGTTCATCAATCTACTTTCCTGAACAGAAACACCAAGAGTGGGACCAAAGTCTCTTTGCCAGCTTTATCAGCCACAAAAAAAGCTTCTCCTTTGCAAATCTATGCATGACCAACCTGATACAATTTGGTGATCCATTTAATGCCTACACAAAGGCTGTATGCAAACAGAAGACATTGTTCAAGCAGGGAAGAACAGAGGTACTGTCATCTAACATGGCCCTCCCACCATCCAAGACAGATGAAGGTATTTGGTAGGAGGATCAATAAGGAAAGGATGGCACCCTCAGGTTTTAGTTATTTGTTTCATCAGCTTCCATGCTGACATCAGGGAGCAGGATACAGCCCAACTACATGCTTTTGGAGGTTGAACCCAGCACATGCCCTCCACGATGCATAAACAGCCACACAGCACAACCGCTACGTCCTCTGCTGTCCCACACAGATGGATGGACACTCACTCACAGCCATGCCCATCATCCTTCAAGACAACCACCTTCTCCTTCAGTTCCTCCAGTGAAGCCATCACATAACCTCACCTGCTACCCAAACTATCCCTTCCACCTACATTCATCTTGTCTCCCCTTCTACCATCCAGGTCAAAAGGATTTTTTTGAAGCAAATATTCACCCCAAGCATCTGTTATTTACATCCCAGCTTAGGCAGGATCCTCAGCTCCCTTCTTTCACTATTCTCCTTGCTTACTGCTTCCTTCTCCTCCTCTGTTGCTCTCAGGCCACAGCCCACCCCTCCCTTCCCCTCTTTCAGCATGGTTCAGTTCATCTGCCTGCTCAGTTGGGTAGAAAATGCCACTCACACACTTTCCATTCCCCAAAGGAACGGACAGACATTAAGGAACAGTTTTAAATAGAGCAAAGTAAAAGGCTTTGGTGTAGTCCTGTATTTCAGGACTAGAAGTATTTCAAGTCTGCAGTGCTGCAATTGTTTAAAAGAATCTTAAAGCATTTCCAGCAAAAGCATGCAGTGCTGAACATCCGGACAGTAGCTTTGGGACATTCTTAATTCCCAGTAGCTAACATACATCTGACACATTCATACCAGTATGTGTGTGTCTGATGTTTAATAGCTAATACTATTATCTCCTGGATACCCACCAGGCTATTAAGTCATTAGCTGCATCCTCACATCCTGAGATCCCACTGAACACGGCGGGGAGAGAAAAAGGAGAAAAGTCTCTCAGATCAGCCTGAAAACTATTTTTTTCCAAAAGAATCGCCTACACAGTATGCTCCAAAAGGCACTCTCAACTAAAGCCATCTTTCACAAACAATAGAGAAAAATCATTTACTGTGCGGCCATTATCAGAAACCAGTGTGCTCCTCAGAGTGGGCAGACATCTGCGACATCTGCTTCAATGAAAACCCCCGGGGAATATTCTGCAGTTTGGCACTGCAGCTGAGTGTTATAATGTAAAATATGAAGAACATAGTACAGCGGGGTGTCCAGGGACAGGGAAAGGCAATCCAAAAGGACTGCCCTAGTTTCTGTAAAAAAAAAAAATAGGTCAAAGAGGCAGTGTAATAATCAAAGTCTGGCAGCGCATACTAATTACTGACAGAATGTCTTACACTTGCATTGACTGGAAGCAACCCATACACAATCTTGTTAGCTAAATACACTGGGAGCCTTCTTAGATATTTAATATTTGAAATGAAAATGTAGATTTCCTATCACTGCAAAAGACTGGTTTTACTCTGGATGATCTGACAGATTAATTTCCTGTTAAATCAGTAGCTTAAGAAAACATACTTTCCCCATAATGTTTTCAAATTCATTAATGGATATTTGCTGAACTAACGAACAAATATGTTGCACTATGAATCTCAAGTAAATTGTAGACTACATTGATTACAGAACATGAGATTGTTACACAAGCGCATACAAAACTACCCATGACAGCATTCACATGGATGAAATGGAACCAAAGTACTGTGAAGAATTTGCATATCTTAATAATGTAAAATGCAGTAGTTAAGAGACAGAGGCAAGTCTCTACACCTAGAAGTTAATACATGGCCCCAACATTAAAAACTGATCAGAAAATTCCTTCAAACTAATGCATTAGTAGAACTAGAAGGAATAAACAAACATTACTCTTTTGCTGAGAGGAAACATCATTAATGTAGCCTTAATCACAAATGACCTTAAATATCTGTGCTTTGGGAGTTGACAAGGTTGTCAGAAAGGGGACAAAGGCAGAGAATTTCATTTTGCAGTCTATATTAAGACACTAAGTGAACCAACCTGTTAAGAAGATGCTCTTTCCAGAGACTTATTCACCTGAAACCATCTCACAAAATCCTCCTAGATGAACACCCATAATGAAATAAAGAGAAATAAATCTTGATTCAGAAAGCTAGAATAGTGACTACACAGATACAAAACTACTGGTATTTTGCAGCAATATCAGCTGGGCTGCATCACCTTTTTCTTCAACTGATTTACTCTACTAGAAAAATCTGCCATAGCAGTAATATATATACCATGCAATGAGGCTCTAAGTCTCTGCAGCTTTGATAAGGATTGCAAAGAAATGTGCCCAGAAAATTATTTTCCTATTGCTCCATATCCAAGATCTGTAATGGGAAACCACAAAGTTTACTTAGTCATGAACAATGGAACAGTAATAATGAGTTGAGTCCCACAGCTAAGATTATAGGAAACTAGTCTCCCCTTTGATGTTCAAACATACACAATAAGCAGACGCATAAGAATACTTTATGCAAAAGCTCCTGCTCGAAGCAGAAGGTTTGGTCCATTTTCCCAAAGAAATTTCTTAGGAAATCACGCAACACATGTATGCCTATCCAGCTATATGTCCGTCCAGTCCCTTTTCAGCACACTGACCTACCTCTGAAAGTACTGTAGTTCTATCAGTTTCGCACAAATTGGCAGGTAAATAAAAGGAAATGAGGAACAGACAGATGCATTATTTTCTTTTCAGATATATACCTTGTTTCCCTGCCCAAACACCCCAATGGCCCAGAGACAGAAAGCACAACGGCAGGCTGAGAGCAACAGGCAAGCTGCTGGCCAGGCACAGCAGCAATGACCCACAGCCATTCCTGCTCCCCACTGCCTTGGGACCCCCACATTGTCCCCCTCCCCTCTGGACTCCCTTCACTCCTGCTCAGACACCTGAAGAAGAACCCACCTGCCCCAGGCTCATCTCAATCTACCGGCACCTACAGTAGTCTGGAAAATATGCTTATGTGAAGAACCTAAACAAACAGGCATGCATAATTTACTTATGTGATGTTTAAAATCTTGTTTGCATGTTTGAATTGGTATGCAAAAATAGAAATCCACCAACTCTGCTCTAAATGGTAGATAGGCGTTGATACAATGAAGCAGTGGGAAAAAAATGCTCAATCTGGTTCCAGCTGTGTTAACTACATCTCCAGAACTCCTAGACATACAAAGCCTCCTTCATTTCAATGCACAGCTTATTTCACAACCTGTTTTATTTATTTCTGAAATCCACTTGGACCAAATGTTTTGCTTTGGATCTACCACTGGAACTTGGTCCCTTCAACTATCTGATGCAATGCCTTGGTGCAGTGCACCTGTTAAAACTGAGACTTTTCAAGGAATGGTGAGCAAAAATAATCAGCAACAAGGGTGCAGTCTTACGACAGTGCTTAGAGTGGCCCATAAAATATTGAAATTCTGATAGCGTAAGCTTTAAAATAAAAATCTGATGTCTCATAACTAAGCCATGAAACCTCATCAGCTCCCTACAACTGTCTCGATGCTTCCCCTAAAAGCCAGGTTGTCTCAAGGGAGCCATCTCACTAATACTTCTCAGTAGAACGTAGCCTGAGCACAATTGCTGCTAATTTTACTTACCTCATTTGGTTGGTATCTCAGAGCTTTATAATGGCTGGCACTTCTGATGCATTATAATATGGTTTAAAAAGAAATCAGCCTGAATAAAGAGAAGAAAATGCTATTGTCTGCCTTTTTTGTGTAGCTGAAATCTAATTGCAAGCACTTTCCCATTTCCTGGCAGAGCAACCACTGTTTTCCACACAGGTCTCTTTCCTGAAGATTTAGGTGGTGATTAACACAAGGAATCAACCAGACCAGAGCATGGTCTCCATCAGTGCTCTTTCAAAATGACCGCCAGCCCCAGGACAGCTGTGGCAGATACACAGGGATAGGGAGATAGAATCATACAGTCATTACAGTTAGAAAAGACCTCTATGATCACGTATCCAACCCCAGCCGATCCCACCATGCCCACTAACCACGTCCCTCAGTGCCACATCTACACGTTTCTTGTTAGCATCCCTCGCTGCTGAGGTTTTTGAACACACCATAGAGGACCACAGAGAGGCATATATGACAGGAAGTGTGCAGGATGAGCACTTCCGCTGTTTTTTTTTTGTCCACCAGCAGCCCTCAGCACTTGCTTTTTGTGCCCTTGCAGCAACAGCTGTGACCTCTGCAGGCTGCTCACCGTGCTCAAAAAACCACGGGATTCAAAATTAGCAAATGAATATTTAATCAATTAATATCAGGCAAGTGTGACAGCCTCAGATAAGCCAGTCTTTTCCACAGCGGGAAAGCACCAACGTTTCATTAAACAGAACATATTTCCTTGCATACCTCATGTAAAACAGAAGTAATAAAAGCAAAAGGAAAAATAAGCCAATTTCCGCAAATCCCTCTGAAGGATTTTTTAAACATGTAGCACAACAGTGTATCAAAGCCTTTGGTAGCTATTTAAGAAATAAAAATGGAAAGCCGCAAAATGGTTTTAGTTTCAGACCAACAACTGAACAAGAGATTACCCTAAACTTCCCAAGCTTTTCTGAACAAGTCCCAAATTCAGATAATTCTCCCCACCTCTGTGCATCACTTATCCTGCTGTTCCTGACAGCAGCGGGAGGAACTCTAAAGCTGTACAGCTCCATCACCGCCCACAGAGTGGTCCGTACCTTCCAACAAAGTACAAATGTCTTTACATGGGCAGAATTAACCACTTCGATACCTCAAGCCAGGAATCTGCAGCCAAGGTATTTACAAACAGGGCATCTCCCATCAGGACCTCTATTTTCCCACAATTAGGTTTTCCAGCAGGTTTCCATCACCAGGTTTCTCATGGCACCGCACCTTTCCCTGGAGAGGGAGTTGAGAACAGGATGGGCTCTGAAAACACACACGTGCCATCAGAGATTCCTGTTGAATTACACATGTACTCCATGGGCACAGCAACTGGTGAACCAGAAAGCAACAGCAATGGAAGGGAAAGACAAGATTAATCAGTCCTGCTTTGTCACACCAAAGTTTTCAGAGAGTTCCCAATGAGGCTGAATGACAGGCAATAGGAATGGGAGGGAGTGGCCTGGCAAGAGCAGATCTTAGTTTCCAAAAGGCAGGCAGACCATCACACAAACACCGAGCAGGTCTTCACACTTGGGTGCTTAGGGATTTCTGCTTTTCCAAAATGATCCAGTGCTCTAGTCCTCAGAACAAATTTGGGTATACGTGTTTCCAGGAATCAGTATTTATTTGTAACAGTAATTACTGCCCCTCCCTGTGGACAGCTTTCACCTTCCGCACCATCAGAAAGACCATGCGGTGCGAGTGGTGAGGCACTGATTTACCATACCATCAACTTTCCTCCTCCTGGCCCCACTTCCTCAAAGCTCCTTGCTGATCACAAGTGTGCACAGCCCATTGCTCACCTCTCAGTAGGCTCATCTATTTAATTTCCAGCAGAGGGAAACATTTTTCTGAAGGAAAATATCTGAATACTCCCTTTCCCAGCACCAGTTGCATTTAGAAACATTCAACAGCAGAACCAACAACTTTGGGGATGGTGAAACAGCACTTTGTCAAGATTTTCCTGCCTTGTCATACTCCAACCATATTCAGAGCAACACAGGATGGTGTCAAAAAAGCTCTCAGTGCACAGAAGCTAACTTATTTCAGTTCCTTAGCAGTGCTTGCAATGGGTCTCATTGGCTAAAAAAGATGGGTGCAGTGGGAAGTGAGAAACATGTTCACTTCTCTTTTCTCATTCCTACAAGGGAAAAACCTCCCACACCCATATCTTTCCTATTGGTATGCCTTTTTTTTTTTTTTCTTTTTTGGGGGGGAGGGCTAAGAAAGAGAAAAATACATCCTTATATTTAAAATAGCATAGCAAATCAAGCCAAGCATTCTCTAAGGCTACACAAATGCTCCAAATCCTCCCAGAATCAGAGCTCTTGTCTTAAATGGGAATTTGCAACCGTGTCTGCATCTCACCAAAACAGGCAGGCTTCTCCCCTTCTGTTTGCATACAATGATAAACCATTTTTTGGAGATGAAGATCCTGCTTAGAATGTAGGTAATTAAGAAAATATCTGTTTTAGAGCAGGATGATGCACTGCCAGTAATGCATCAAAATGCCTCTGCTGTACAGCTGGTAGCCAAGTAGGCTTCTTTTAATAAAACCTAACTTAGCCCTTAGCCTTCCTGTAAATGTGTATTTTACCTTATGTTAACAATCTTCCAGCAATGATAATAAATGCACTGCAGACAGAAAATAAATACAATTCAATACAGTTCTGTAACTGTGAGACAAAATAATAGGACCACATTCTTCTGTCCAGTAGCATCTGCCAAGTCTGATAAGCAACTGCAAGGAAATACACTTTTCTAATGTAAAAATCCTGATCCGTGTATAACACGTAGAAGAAGATTTGAATGTGTCTGGACAAAAGCCTGAACAACACAGCATTCTGGAATGAAATCCTTGAATAATACCTACTTATCTGCCATGCAGTGGGTATAGCATCACCTCCAAATACAATCTCTGACTCTAAAAAACCACACACAGAAAAAGCTTGTTAAACATGAAGCTGCACACAGCCTTTCACTGTCAGAAAATAAGGTGCTATTTACCAAACACACATTTGCACACAAATATTTGCCATGCAGGAAATGGCCATGTATTGTATCTCCATATAAAAATTAAAACAAACAAAATCCACTATAAACATACTATACTTTGAATAGTAGACATCGACTGAAGACTTCTATACATAAAATCCTGACTAAATCTTCTCAACTAGATTATAGAAGGAGTTTGTCCATAACAGGAAAACACGCCACCACATCACTCTTACAATGAGGGCAAAAGCATTTGTTTAAGACACAACATGGAATGTTGTTGGTGCTAAGATACATTATTAACCTTTGCCAAGTTATATAAGCTCTGGCGTCTGAAGGATATTCAGCAAGAGGAGGAGATCTATGAGGCACCGTTGAGTTTCTGCTACTCTACTTTTGCCGTAAGCAGATAAAAGTTCTCCAAAAGACCCCCAGATAGCTCTCTCATGGAAACTTCAGCCCTCTGCACTTAAAATACATGGACATTTTACAATTTGAGGAATATTTTTCATGGGAATGTAACATAAGATCTAAACCATCCTCAGTTCTGGGACCATATTGAAAACATTAAATTAGGGTCCCACAAAGCCGTAGATTTATTCATGAAAGGCACACAGACCATCCCAGCAAGCTGTTGCAAGAAGCAGCTCTTCTGCTCAAAATTCTCAGTGAGGAAGACCGAAGAGTTCAAACTGAATTAAAGCATTCAAGTGAACGTTCAGTGATGACCACTCTATTCCCCACGGTATCACCTTGAAAGGCCAACAAGTGCTTCCAGTCATATATCTCTCTTGTAGTTCGTGTTCGATCATATCAGAACCTGCTGCTTTAATATTTATGACACAATCACAGGAGACCAGCATTCAGCTCCCCTTCCTGCTCGGGTTCCTTCCCAAAACACCTACAAGCTCCCTTATCTGCCTCGCCATTAGGTGGCAATGTAGCAACATACATCATCCAGCTGATGACTGGACTGGACAGCACAATTACCCAAATTCCTAGCAACGCTGATTGAATGATTTGAAAAATAAATAAATCCTTTTTTATTTCCCTTGCTCTTACTCATCACTGTATTTTTTTTTTAACCTAAAATAAGGAGAAGTAGTAACCGTACATAAACGTTCACTCCTGCCAAAGGCCTGTGATGAAAAGGCCTCACTCATGCACCTACAGCAGATCCAGAAAACTGCCTCCTAAACAGTGCCAACGTTTAAGCCCTAAAGACAACAAATGCAGTTTAGAAGATCAAGAAAAGTTACCAGACATTTCAGGGAAGTTTTGTGTGACCAGAAAAACACATTCTGCCCTTCGATTCATCTGGATTCTTCCTTAGAGAACTAACAAAAAACAAAACCTAAACTCTAAGAACGTTCTCAACAAAAAAAAAAAAAATATGCATTTTTACAAATTGAAAAACTGCACTTTGGATAAAAACTCCTCTTTAAAAAAAAATTGAAATCATAACTCAGACACTGCCCTGGATTTCTCTTTGTCTTGCTTTATATTCGTGGTGCCAGAAAAGTAGCTTTTAATGAAGCAACAGCTGGACTCAGACTCTGGGAATTACTGTGTTTTCATCTCCGCTTGGTC